>APFE030755265.1:96415-131885 GCA_000404065.3 Pinus taeda
ATTTGATGGGAAAATACCAAGGCCACTGGGGGAGTGTTGAGTCTCTTGGAGCCAAGAAGGGAAAAAAATTAAAGACAAGATCAATTACCTAAAGAAAAAGGGAAATATAACTGAAAACTGGTTGGATAAATATTCCAGGACAAGATTAAATGTGGGGGAAAAGGGTTATTAATCGAGAGGGAATGAGTAGGGGAAAGTTTACTATTGGAGAAAAATACAGTAACACTGTGGCACCAGTGGAGACAACACTGGTGAAGCCCTTTTGTAAGGAAGTGGAATCTTCTTAGAAACTTTTGAGAATTCTTGTTTGTGCAGAACACTGTGATAAAAAGATTGGTTAAAAGAGACAACGACTCGAGGGTAGCTAGTTTTCTACTAGCTAATGGTTAGGAGGCCTGAGGAAGCCTTGATAATTCCTTGAATTAATCTTAAGATAAGTATTTAAAACAGGAAACTCATCGGATAACGTATTGTATGGTAAATATAAAGTTATAGTATTTCTATAGGAAAAACTAGATATGGTATATGTATTATAACTATAGTGCAGGTCATGGGTGCAAGGGCTTGAGAACCTGGAAGAAAGGTATTGTTGTACTTAACATGAGAAGAACATAGAAAAAATTATTTTTATTTCTTCTAGGAAATGTGTGATTAATTTGATCTCTTTTTTTTTTTACCCAGGATAAGAAATAAAGTAAAATACTATGAAAACAAAGTCCGTGTTCTAGTTTCATTCTTGAATAGAAAAAAAATTGCTAGTTGTTTAGAATCGAGTTTATGATGAATATTGGAAAAATAAAGAATACACTAGAACCTTTCAAAGACCATTTAACTAGTTATTAAACGAAAAATTACTAGTTGTGTAGAATGGAGTTTATGATGAATATTGGAAAAATAAAGAATGCACCAGAACCTTTCAAAGACCATTTTACTAGTTACTAAATGAACCAAAAAACTGCATGCAAAGTCATCGACAAGCATTAGAAGTTTATTTCCTAATATGATTTAGGGCTAGTTGACAAGTAGCTAGACCTATCAGCCTAGCTTTGTCCCAAAGTTTAAACAAATGAAGTTGGTGAAAGGAAAATACAAAAAATTATTTTCAAAAAAATAAAATAAAGAAGATGTGTGCGATTAAGATGAATTAGATTATAGAAATTATTCTGCATAAAGAACCAAAGAAAATAAGTTTCTAGAGCCAAAAATAGGAGTTGTTTGGATAGTAGTCACCAAATTGATAATATTAAATGGACGAAGAAAACATTACACAAATATTTTTGTTCCAAACATCCAATATTCTAAAAATAGGAAAAGAAAAGGTGTATACAATAGTTCAGATTAAATAATTTTATTAGTAACAGTAAATTTTGTTATGTTTTTCTAAAGGGGAAGGAAAAATAATACTAGCATGGAAAATTTTAAGGGCTAGTATTCGCAAGTGAGCTAATTTTCCATGAATTTAAAAGAAAAAAGGATAACCTTATTATTAACAGTAAATCTTGTTATGTTCTTCCAAAGGGGAAGGAAAAATAATACTAGCATGGAAAATTTTAAGGGCTAATATTTGCAAGTGGGCTAATTTTCCATGATTAAAAAAAAAAAAGGATTCGTCAATTTCCATTCCTTCTAAAAATGATTCGCTCAAATTTTATAGGATAAAATTATTTTACCCTAAAAATCACCAAAATTATAAGGACTCTACCTATAAAATAATTAGAAATTCTGATATTTTTATAAACATATCAAAAAACATTTTATAGTTTTGATACTAGGCGTTAGTGAGATTCGCCAAGATTTATAAACTTTAAAATAATTTTCCATCCTTAAAATTTTCTCTGAATACTGGTACTGCATGCTGGTATTGCACATATTGGTACTGGTACTGGACATAACATGACCATTAACATACATTATATAAATACATTGTATAAGAAAAATCCCTTTTCCTAAGTGAATGTGCAACATTAACAAAACATATACTCCGAGGAACAAACCCTCTTTTAATTAAATGTTTCTTTAACAAGTAGACCCTATTAGAAAGCCTCCTAAATACTCCTTGTCAAATTGGCTGGCTTGGTTGGCAAGTAAATACTTGGAGCATGACGAACACATATTGGTGAGAGGGTTGTAGTAAATAAGATCATGTTGGCACACCGAAATCCTCCAAGAAAATGGGAAGGGGTGAGCATAGACAAGATTTTTACATGTTCCAATCTTTGTGAGCTTGTAAAACAAAAAAGAGGAAAGGGGAAATTGTCAACAACTTGAATGAATAGATAAAAGGATAAAAGGGTAAAACAATACCTATGAGAAGAGATTATACCTATTGTCGACTAGAGTCTCTATCTCGTTCTCTCTCTTCCCCCACAAAAACATAGGCACTGAAACAAAAAAAGAATAACAGAAGAAATCATGTCACATAGATAAGGCAACCTGATAGCTTTACGGATAGTAGTTGCAAGAGGAACCCTCACTTGTTAATTCAATTGGGCTGAGTGCCATGACAACTTTAGTAAGGGATAAATTTCGTGGGAAATACACAAGAAACCTGTGGCGACAATAGGGTGATGGAACTAAGTAAGTTAGATTTAGAGAAAATGTTCCCAGAAAACCTTAATGAAAACACAAGAAAAAACGTTACCTCTTTTACTTGTTGAATCCATGGATTTTTCTCGAAGTTTGTTCCACACAGAAGAAGCCAAGTTAGTGTTTTGATGTTGTTTTTGAAATGAAACCCTAAGGGCGCAGAAGTAGAGCTCCTCACCACAGTTAAACGCAGAAGGAATATCCATCGGGGAGCAACGGAGCCGAGGTGGTTACCTTGGAACGACATTGATATTTCCCAGCCATTGGATCCAAGTAGTACTAGGTGTAGGGCTTGGATGAGTTATCGGGTGGTGTGATAATCAATATTCTCATTGACACCCACCCTCTTGGCGTTAGTGACTCTAGAAAATTACAAGCCTTACCATAAGTTAAATATATGATAACCCTCTTAGTGCAAATCAAAGGCAGGATGGTGGCCGAGGTGCAGGCGTAAGAGACAAACGTTCCAATCCGGAAACTATTTCTTCCAATTCTAGTGGAATTTCTTCTTGGATTTCCCTCAGAGTCTCAATCATTTACCTCCAGAGTTAGATACTCTGCTAAACTAGCAGAACGACTAATTTAGCCACAATCGCCAAATGCCTTACAAACCCTCTAAACATTGCGTATCGCAATCGCAAGCTCACCAGGCAGGGTTTCTTTACTTATTAACGTTGCAATGTGATATTTATCGGCATGCTTCATATCACATGTCGTATTTCGCAACTCCGCCGGTCAGGGTATTCACTCTTGAACTTTGCAATGCAATATTAACCAACGATCCAATGGTCAACATCAATAGTGATTTGACGATCACTATGATATCGCATGGAGATCTATGCGACGATACCACGTCATGGAGCTGAAAGACTTCTAAACCCCAACTTATAACACTTTAGGTCTGGACTTGATATTAACGCCCGATGACAGAGGTTTTCAAAATCTACGGCTCGCGGGACTTCGAATAACACAAGGTTTAATGACAGGGCCAACCACCGCTGTTGACTATGCCACAATGCGTTGAAAATGAAATCAATGGTTAATAATGAGTGCGGGACATCAATCCTAGATCAAGAATTCATGCACTTCTAACCCTGCAGTTGCTAATAAACAACAAAAAGAAATTAAATATGAACATACCAAATCAATAGAACTCTAAGTTTTAAGCCAAATTGGAAATTCAATGATACACAGAGATACTACGGAAGGATTAGACCCCTCCAAGATTATCCAATTTTACACAGAAATGCACAGAGATTTAATGTCTGCAAATTTAATCATGTAGGGCTAAAATAAGCTGAATCAGTCAAAATCCTTTTACAATCATTCATAACTTACATAAATACTATTCCATCCTAACTATCAGATCCTTAAAACACTAGATCGATTTAGACTATTCTTAACAATATCTAATCTGGTCGATATTGTTCTCGAGAATCTCAACTGAATCAAAACTACACGAATTAATTACAAAATCACTCAATTCCTAAATCCTAACTCAAATCCTATCTAGAAAGCTTTTAAATTGACAACTAAAGGATCCCACTCCTTTGCTTGTAACTTTTTTTGGATTTTTGGAATAAGTTCGAAGCCTTTTGCCTTCAAGCCTCATGCTCCTGCATCAGACTCCTGAGGAAAAAATTCTTCATGGGCTCCTATCCATGAGCTCTTCTACAGAACTGCCCAACTTCTATAGCATGCCCAACTTCTATAGCTTCAGCAATTCGTTGATCCTTCCATTTGACCAAATATTGAAAATACTCTTGTCCTATTGTGTTCTTCAACAATTTCTAGTCCAAAATCCTCTTTGGCTTCAATTCCTTTGCTATAGGTAATTGTTTTACCCAATCAATATCTTGTTCTTCTTGGTTCTCTGCTGTGTCATCTGCTTGTTCCTTGATATTGGAGATATTCCAATATCAAGTGGTAATTCTATTTCATATGCATTTGTAGAAAATTTTCTCAAGACTCTGCATGGTCCAATTTTCTTAAACTTAAGTTTATTGTACTCCCTTTTTGGAAATATTTCTTTCCTCGGGTGTGCTAAGACCAAGTCTACAACTTCAAAATTAACTTCTCTTCTCTTCAAATCTGCTCTGCCCTTGTATTTTATGTTGTTGTCCTGTAGTTGTTGTTTTACCTATTCATGTATTTCTTGAACTTCTATAGCAAAATCTTCCCCTTTAGCACTTCTCCTTTTAGCTTTTCCTAAGTCTCTCAATTCAAAAACTCCTCTTGGGTGCATTCCATAGATTATATGGAATGGAATCTACCCTGTACTCCTGTTAGGAGAATCATTATATGCATATTCTGCCTATGCCAATACTTGATCCCACTGTTTCGGATGTTCACCTGCAAGACTTCCCAAAATATTACCCAAGATTTTATTTACAACTTCAGTTTGTCCATTAGTCTGAGGATGATAAGAAGAACTAAAACTCAATTTAGTTCTAAGCTTCTTCCACAATGTCCTCCAGAAATGTCCAACAAATGTGGTGTCTCTGTATAAAACAATTCTCTTAGGTAACCCATGTAATCTTACAATCTCTTTAAAAAATAGATTAGCAATATGAGTAGCATCATTGATTTTATAACATGGAATAAAATGTGCCCTTTTTGAAAATATGTCAATTACTACATAAATTGAATCATTTCCTCTTTGAGTTTTCGGTAAACCCAAAACAAAGTCCATACTTACCATATCCCAAGGCCTACCTGGAATAGGTAATGGAACATACAAACCTGTATTTTGACTCCTTCCCTTTGCGTACTGACAAAATTTACAATTTTTCACGTACCTCTCTACTTCAGACCTCATTTTCGGCCAAAAATAAAACCTATTCAACTGTTCATAAGTTTTGTCTGCATCGAAATTCCCTCCAAGTCCTCCACTATGTTTCTCCTTGATCAAATTCTCCCTCATAGAACAACTTGGGATGCACAATTGATTTCTTTTAAACAACAATCCCTATTGCAGGAAATAATCTAGCCACTTACTTCTACCTAACAAAACAAGTTTCCTACAAGCTTCAAATGCCTCTTTAAAATCTAGATATTTCTCATATAACTCTTTAAGAAAATCAAAACCCAACACTTGAATTTGACTTTCTTGAACAAAAATGTTTTTTCTACTTAAGGCATCTGCTACTTTGTTTGATTGACCAGTTATACGTTTTAATACAAAATTAAAACTTTGCAAGTATTCTACCCATTTTGCATGCTTCTGGTTAAGCTTTGGCTGTTGCATAATGTATTGTAATGCATGGTTATCTGAATACAGTATGAACTCCTTGGACATCAAGTAATGTCTCCACTTCTTCAAAGACTGCACCACTGCATAAAACTCCTTTTCATAAGAAGAATATTTCTTCTTTGTCTCATTTAGCTTTTCACTAAAATAAGCTACAGGCCTGTCCTCCTAACTCAAAACAACTCCAATGGATTCTCCACTGGAATCACATTTCACTTGAAAAGGCTTATTAAAATCAAGAAAAATCAAAATAGGTTTCTTAGTAATCTTTTTCTTCAGCAGCTGGAAGTTCTTTTCTACTTCAGCAATCCATTTAAATGGTTGTCTGTCCTTCTTTATTGTGTCAATAATTGAATAATTAATCTTACTAAAATTCCTTATGAATTTCCTGTAAAAACTAGCAAGACCATGAAAACTTCTTACCTCAAAGACACTTTTTGGTGAAGGCCACTCCATGATAGCCTTGATCTTCTCTGGATCCATATTTAAACCCTCAACAGAAACAATGAAGCCCAAATACACCAACTCCTCCTTCATGAATGAACACTTCTTTAAATTTAACAGTAATTTTTCTTGTTGTAGCCTCTGTAAGACATAATTCAGATGTCTCACATGTTCCTCCTTAGATCTGCAGTAAACTAATATATTGTCTAGATATACTATTACAAATTTACCAATAAATTCCTTCAGAACTTCATTCATAAGTCTCATAAATGTACTAGGGGCATTCGACAATCCAAAAGGCATTACCATCCACTCATATAATCCTTCATTGGTTTTAAAAGTAGCTCATCTCCCTCTCTAATTTTGTTTTGATGATAACCACTTTTAAAATCTAACTTTCTAAAATATCTAGCTCCACTCAAACAATCCATCAAATATTCGATTCTAGGTGAAGGAAATCTGTACCTGATTGTTATCTTATTGATTGCTCTCGAGTTAGTGCACATTCTCTAGCCTCCATATTTCTTTGGGCTCAACACTATTAGCACTGAGCAAGGACTCAAACTCTCTAGTCCCTTGTCTAAGAGCTCCTGAACCTGTTTCCTGATCTCATCATTCTCTGTGGGAGTCATCCCGTAAGCTACTTTATTAGGTAGATTTGCTCCTAGAATAAAATCTGTGTGATGAATGATTTTTCTAATGGGTGGTATCTCATCAGGAAAATAATATACAATGATATCACAATAACTATCCAACATCTCTTGAATTTCAATTGGTAAATCAGAAACTTTTGTGGAAGTAATTATTACCTTGGGTTTGCAAACCAATGCAAAACTTACCTCATCTTCTTCCATATATTGTAAGTACTCCTTTCCACTTAGCAAAAGGGTCTTTGAATCAAGTTTCTTCTATGTATCCTCTTCCTCTAGCAGCAGCAATGTATGATTGACACCATCTTTGCTGAATTTGTATGTGTTCTTCTTTCCATCGTGCATAGCTCCTCTATCATACTGTCATGGTCTACCCAACAGCATATGACACACATCCATAGGCATCACATCGCACAAGATTTTATCTTTGTATTTTCCCAACTGCAACTCCACTCACATTGCTCATTCACTACCAACTGATATCCCTTTTGAAGCCATGACACCTTATAAGGTGTTGGATGTTTCTTTGTTTTCAATTTCAACTTCTCCACCACTTCTATGGTGACCAAATTATTTTTACAACCACTGCCTATTATCATCTGAAAACACTTCCCTTGAACATTGCACACAGTCCTGAACAATGTTTTCCTTTGTGCTAGTTCAACAATTTCCTTAGCTGGTTTTAACAAAATTTTGTTGACTACCAAAGATTCTCCCTTCTTTGGTATATTCTCTTCATCTATTACGTTTGTCAATTCCTCTTCAGCTTTTGTAACAATTGCATTCCTATGATTCATTCCTATATTTTCCGGGCACTCATAAACTTTGTGTCCTAGCTTGTTACATCTGTAACATCTAACTTCTCTTCCTCTACCTTTGCCTCCTCTTCCTCTGGAAAAACTCCCTCTGCCACTTGCATCACCTCCTGTGGGTGCATACTGACTTGAGCTATTGCTAGCTCCATCTCTAGTTGCTGTAGATCTTCCTCTACCACCTTGTCTTCCCCTTCCTCGGAAAGTACCTCTATTTCTAGCAGACTGCTTCCTCATGAGTTTTTCTTTAGCCTTTAGTACCATCTAATAAGCCTCTTCTACTGTCTTAGGAGACAGTACACTTATCTCATCTTGAATGTCCATTCTAGGACCATTCACATATATGGAAACCGTCTATCTATATCTTGAATTTGTCTTGCTCTTATACTCACTTTGTAGAATTCCTCTGTGTATTCCTTTACTGCCATAGACCTCTGTCTAAGATTCTACATCTTTCTAAATAATGTTTGTTGATAATCACTTGTCAGAAACTTACCTTTCAGTTTTTCCACCATCCTGTTCCAATTCTTAATTGGTTGTTTTCCAAGTATTCTTCTTTCTGCCTGCACTCCATCCCACCAAAGTGCTACATGTCCTTTCAGTTTTGTGACTGCAAATTTTACCTTCTTTCCTTCATCTGTTTCTTCATAATTGAAGAATTTCTCCATATCATTTATCCAGTCTGTCAATTCCTCAGGGCCTAAGCTTCCTGTGTAGATTGAGACTTCAAGTCTAGGCTTGGATGTGGATCTCAGTACTGACCTAAAGAATCTCATTTCAGGAGTTACATCTATAGGTTCTTCATCTTCTACAGATCCAGCTTTAGGTTCACTGACATCCCCAACATCTGCATATCTTCCCATTTCTACTGCTTTCAATCTATAACTTACATCTGTTGCACAGCTTCCAACACTTTAGCATTTGCAACTAGTCATCCTCTTCTTCGACCACCACCTCTTCCTCCAACTCTGAAAGCCATGTTGGATTTCTTCTTCTGCTCCTTGAGATCATGTTCAATGTCAGTAGGCTGCTCTAATACCACAAATGGTGGCCAGGGTGCAGGTGTAAGAGACAAACGTTCCAATCCAGAAACTATTTCTTCCAATTCTGGTGGAATTTCTTCTTGGATTTCCCTCAGAGTATCAACCATTTATCTCCAGAGTTAGATACTTTGCTAAATTAGCAAAACTGCTAATTTAGTCGCAATTGCCAACTGCTTCACAAACCCTCTAAACATTGCATATCGCAATTGCAAGCTCACTGGGTAGGGTTCCTTTACTTATTAACGTTGTGATGCGATATTTATTGGCGCGCTTCGTATCGCATGTCGCATTTCACAACTCCGCCAGTTAGGTCATTCACTCTTGAACCTTGCGATGTGATATTAACCAACAATCCAATGGTCAACATCAATAGTGATCCGATGGTCACTATGATATCGCATGGAGATCTATGTGATGATACCACCTCATGGAGTTGATAGACTTATAAACCCCAAATTATAACAGTTTAGGTCTGGACTTGAGATTAACACTCGATGACAAAGGTTTTCGTAATCTACGGCTCGCGGGACTTTGGTTAACACAAGGTTTAATAACAGGGCCAACCCCCGCTGTTGACTATGCCACAATGCGTTGAAAATGAAATCAACGGTTAATAATGAGTGTGGGACTTTAGTCCTAGATCAAGAATTCATGCACTTCTAACCCCGCAGTCGCTAATACACAATAGAAAGAAATTAAATACGAACATACCAGATCAATAGAACTCTGAGTTTTAAACCAAACTAGAAACTCAATGATACACATAGATACTACAGAAGGATTCGACCCCTCTAGCATTGACCAATTTTACATAGAAATGCACAGAGATTTAATGTTTGAAAATTTAATCATATAGGGCTAAAACAAGCCGAATCAGTCAAAATCCTTTTACAATCATTCATAACTTACATAAATACTATTCCATCCTAACAATTATATCCTTAAAACACTGGATCGATTTAGCCTATTCTTAACAATATCTAATCTGGTTAATATTCCCCTCGAGAATCTCAACTGAATGAAAACTACATGAATTAATTACAAAATCACTCAATCCCTAAATCCTAGCTCAAATCCTATCTAGAAAGCTTGTAAATTGATAACTAAAGGATCCCACTCCTTTGCTTGTAACTGTTTTTGGATTTTTGGAATAAGTTCAAAGCCTTATGCCTTCAAGCCTCATGCTCTTGCATCACAGGACACCCAATATTAAACCTAAGGTAAACGGTATATATGTATAAGTATATCTCTTGCTAATGCTTTCATTCTAGCCAGCACACTAAACATTTTTATCCGAAGTCAAAGGGTGAGTAGTATAGGGTTATATAAATAAAATTGCACCATGTCACACCATGGGAACCAATGACACGGGAAACAATAATAATACAAACAATGCTACCATCGCGCAAATTACAAATTGAGAGTTACAATTATGTGTATAAAGCTGTGGTAATAACCAAATGTCTTTGTGTTTAATAAAAAGAAAACTTATATATAGTTATTGCTCAATGGGTAGGATAATTGTCATAGTTCAAAGGTTATAAGAAGACCCCTCGGGTGGGGATTAGGGGTGTTGTTGCAAGCTAGCACAAAATTGATACTTTTATCACTAAATATATCTCAATTTGGAAAAAAAACCAGAATTAAGTAAACCACAAGAGAATACCCCTGTACTCCTAGTCATGGGGGGATAAGGTAAGATAGAATTTAAATTACGAAAATTGCTTTAATGTAATTTTGTGCTAATACTGTGATCCACATGCTAAGGGTAGCTAATCATTGTGCGCATATAATCTTATTTGGAAATTCAACATTGATGAGATGTTTATGTTAGTAATAAAATGCTCGCTAAAAAATTTAGTTATTGAAAGAGAGACATGACATAGGATTTTACCTTTATATTCATTAATTTTAGTTTGCAATTTATTCTTTGATTGCTATTGTTGGCCTTGGAACCATGAAATAAGAAATACAAGTTTTGTTATTTATTTTCTGTCATGTAGCAAGAAATTCTTATCCCAGTTTTGCTATTTATTTTCTGTATTGTAGCAAGAAATTCTTATCCCAGAATTGGAATTAGTTTGTAAGTTTTCCTCTCATAAGTTTTCAATCCATTTCACTACAATTTTTTTTTTTTAATATTTTTTTTTTTTTAAATTCATTATACTTTTTCTCATTAGTTTAAGTGAACAAATTATTTTAAATAAAGATTTTTATTATTAAATTTATAATAAGGTTTTTAAATTATAATCTTTTTAATTAAAATTTTCATATTTACTTATTAATAATTTTGTAATCTTTTATATAATTTCATATAATTATATAATTTTATATAACTTTATATATTGTACATTTTTATAATTTTAATATATTAAATAATAAGATAATTTTTAATATTATTTTAACTTAAATAATTCCATCTGGGGAACGGAAGTGTGTGTTCGTTCCTCCCCTACACCCTTTCTCCATCTCGTAGCCATTCCTAAAGTGTAAAATAAGTGTAAATTAGATCCTTTACTAATTAATCTTACCTTCTAAAGTGTAAAATAAGTGTAAATTAGATCCTTTACTAATTAATAATGACATACTAGAGCTAATATGCATTAATTTTGAAACTAAAATGTTGATGAATTTTGAAATGAATCTCCAAAATTAGTTTTGAAACTAAAGTGTTAATGAATTTAGAGATTATAAACTAAAGTGTTAATGAATTTAGAGATTATTTTACTATAATGATTGATTAATCCTAATATATACTCAACTTCCTTCAAGTTTCAAGTTTCTTCATATTATGTAAATAAATAAATATATAATATTCAATTTATTCTCAGAATGATTTTTACAGCTTTAATTTTTTATATTAAGATAAAGAATTATGTTTCCGTATTCATCTTAAACAATCTCAAATCCAATTAGTGAATGGAATTTGGAATGTAAAAGTTAAAAATACACACAATTGAACATTTAATTTGGGATGATGGCACATTATTTATTTCTAAATTTTTTATTAAAAAACTTTTATTTGGTTTAAAAATTATATTTAAAAATCTATTATTTTAAATGTTAAATGTTTTTTTGGTTAAACTATGTCTTTTTTAATAGAGAATGTTTAAATGAATAAGTTTTTTTTTGTTTTTTGTTTTTTTTTCAATAGAAAAATCGTAATTTTTCATTAAAACTTTGAAAAATTACATGTTGTAGATGTGATTGTATATGCTGTATCATTCTAGCTTCTGAGGACTTTTTCAAAATTTTCAAAAAATTATGAACATTTTAGCTCACCACGCAGGGTGATCATTCAAAATACTGTAATATGAGTCTGTTTATAAGCTTATACATATGCCACGCAAGACATTTTGATCCACATAAATATGTCATATGAAATAAAAATATATACATAATCAAAATTTACATTTCTCCAAAATAGTCATGATAAATAGTGTTCAAGGGCTCTCTGCCCTGTCATAGTGCTGATCTATGTATGGGCGATGGTAGTAGCGATATTCATTTGTCCCCCGTTGTTCCTGGATCATCCTTTCTCCTCTGGGAAGTGTCGTGGCCTCCTTGGATAGCCCGTCAGCACAACTGTTATGTTCCCTGTAGATATGACTGCAAGTGATATCATTAAACTAAGCCTTGAAAATATTAACTTCATCCAAGATATTACTGAGTGTGTGTATGTGACAAGCAGTAATATTATTGAACCAATTTATGATGATCTTTGAGTCTCCATAAATGTTTATGTTCATGCAATGATGTCCCAAAGAGAAATGAAGGAGGTGTTGAAGGGTAATGAGCTCAGTGAAATTATTAGTTCCAGCACCTAACCCCATCCTCACTTTATAATAATGCTGTTCACTTAAGTATAGGATAAATCCCCCACCACATCCCTGTTAATTTGCTGCACCATCGAAAAATTCCCAAGGTGTGTTTTTATCAATGTGAGGAGGTGCATGAGGTCTGCGGGCCCTAGGTTGTTGTGAATCAAGCATCTCATTATATGCTGATACAATACATGTTGCAATGTGAGGCCAACACACAGGCTTGTTGTCAAAGATAGAGCGGTTTTGGGCCATCCAGACATACCAGCTGATAATTAAAGGTAGGCTTTGCAGTTTGGATCCCTTATGCCAATTAAACCAATCTTCCCAAGCACTGTCGAGATCGTCGCCTGCCCATTGCCCAGTGTAATGAATAGAGGAAGATATATTGTGCCAGAGAGTAATCAGGGCAGAGCAATTCAAAAAGAGATGTATAGTCGATTCTGATGAAATTTTACATAGGGTGCACCAATTTGGTCCATGAAATGATCTATGAGTAAGATACTATCCCGTAGGCACTTTGTTTCTAAGAATACACTAGAATAACAATTTGGTCCGAGGAGGTGCTGTAATCTTCCAAATTGACTTCCACCAAAATGTAATCTAATCCAACTTTTTGTGGGAGATCAAGGATAGGTACCCTGACTTCGGAGAGTATATACCATTCTCCGCATGACACCAGCTAAGTTCATCAGGGCCCTCTTTTATCCTGATATGCGATTCAGATAGTGTAGAGATATATTCATTCCATTCCTGATGCCAGCATGGAGGTAATTCAAGTTGCTGTGCAGATTTCCATGCTTGGGAGAAAATACCGGTGTTTTGTTGATCTGCAATATTTGCAATCACCTTGATCTCATGGGAATGTAGATGCTGTATGAGATCTCTAGGAAGTTGATATCTTCCTCCTCCTCCTGTCCATAGATCCAAGCCTATGTGGGCCATTGATCCATCATTGGTTTGCCAAGAAAGATTGTCCCTGATATGAGGGAGAGAATGAAGGAGTGCCTTCCAAACTGTTGAGATGCCTGACTTTGGCCAGCTAGGCAATCGGACCCAGTCCATGATGTGCAGAGGCCAGATATACTTATGGTAAGGAATGCTAGTCCAAAGGTTTTGTCCAGTCATGAGGGTCCAACCCATTTTTGCTGCAAGGGCCTGTGCAAATAAGGGGAGATCTTTAAGCCCCTAATCGCCCGATTTCTTAGGCAATGCAATCTTCTTCCAACTAACCCATGCAAAAATATTTTTGTCCTGATTCCCATTCCAAAGGTATCTGTTACATAGTTGTTGTATATGGGCAAGGATATTTCTGGGTATCCAAGCAAGTGCCATCCAGAAGACCGATGTAGCCTCTAGAACAGATTTAATCAGAACGAGTATGCCTGCCCTAGATAGATATCTGTGACTCCAGATAAAAAACCTTTTTTCCAATTTGGTAACTAGCCAAACCCAATCTGCAATCCTCTGACTAATAGGTTTTAACCAGAATCCCAAGTATTTGAGACCCCTGTCGAGTGGATGGATACAGTAAGGAAAAAGCTGATGAGCAAAGTGGGACTCTTGAATGGAGGTTCAGGCAAAGGTGATGGTAGATTTAGAATGGTTGGCTAGCATCTCGGTGGCAGTCGAGAAAAGAAGGAGAATTTTGGAAAAGGTACAAGAGACCTGGATACTACCATTAAGGAAGATGAGCACATCATCCACAAATAATAGATGAGTGAGAAAGTAATCATATGATATCTTGAGGCCATAGAGATCCCCATCCTACTTAGTCGATGCAATTACGCGGCTAAGTCCATCCATCACAATCAAGAAGAGAAGGGGAGAGAGTGGGCAACCTTATCTAAGCCCCCTCCCAGAGTGGAAGAAATGAGAATCAGAGCCATTTATGAGAACACTAAAGGTAGGAGAGATAATGCAAGCCATAATCCAAGTGATAAAGTGATGGGGGAAGCCCAAATGGATAAGGAGAATCTTAATATAAAGCCAACTGACACAGTCAAAGGCTTTTTCCAGGTCTATCTTGAGAATAATGCCCTTATGATGTCTGGTCCAGATAGAATGTAATGCCACTTATGCTGATCCAATGGCTTTGTGAATCTGTCGATGTTCAAGAAAAGAAAGTTACTAAGGGGCAATATGTTGGGAGAGGATAGGCTGAAGTCTGTTGGCAATAATCTTGGAACTAATTTTGTACAGACAGTTGCACAAAGAGATAGGCCTATAATCATTGAAGGAGGAAGGAGTATTAGATTTTGGAATGAGAGCAATGAAAGTTGAATTGATGGCATTGTACAATGAACCAGATAATCTCCATTCTTCCACAACTTGCAACAGATCATGTCCCAGAAGGTCACAAAATGCAAGATAAAATTCTATGGTCCAGCCATCTGGGCCCGGGCTCTTGTCCTTCTTGAACCATTTTAACGTGTTTTCAAGTTCTCCAATTGTCACCGGGGCATATAGCCCCTTTACCTCGTCCTCATTGACAAATATGGGAAAATGTCCAACCACATTTATGATGTCAGTAAGATTTGAACCAGGAGGGTTTTTATATAGATTCCTAAGGTGTGTAGAGCCAAGGTGAGAGAGTTTGTTAAAAGAGTTAGCAACTCCTCCTTTAGGAAGCAGGAGATTCCAGATGGTGTTTGATACCTTTCTTCCTTTAGCATAATTCTAAAAGAATCTAGTGTTGTCATCCCCAACTTTCAACCATATGGCCCTATTCCTTAACCTCAGGGATTCCTCTCTCTCCTTTAGAATTTGAGCCTTCTGGTTCTCTAACTCGATCAGGTGTGACTTGTTTTCAATAGAAATAAACCCTAAGATTCTCTCATCGAGCAAAGTACTCAGCTCGGATTTGATGTGGGCTAGTATCGAGTTCTCCTTCAGATGCTTCTCTCTAGCCCAATTAATAGAAATATGCTTGAGCTTGGACAGATTATTACAGAACCCTTTAGCCAAGGAATCATATCTATTAATTAGGTTGGCAGCCTAGAAGTCTATAACCATGCTAATGTAGGCAGGGTCCTGTAACCAAACATGGTTGAATTTAAAAGGGGCTTTAGGTTTAGGATGAGGGCCCAAAACCTCAAGGTAGATTGGGGAGTGATCAGGTATGCCCCCTAAACCAACCCATTGTTTGTAGTGGTGCAGATGCTGCAAGAGGGGGCCTTTCATTAGAAATCTGTCGATTCTTCGCGCTAGTGCTGCTTCACCCACCCTCCTATTCCTCCATGTGGGGAGGGGTTTATTCATGGGGACATCCACAAAATTATACTGCTCCAGGAGATTTGTCATAAACCCTGTGATAGAATCCACTTGTGCCATAGACCCCCAAGATTTGCTGAAACCCAAGGAGAAATTAAGATCACCTCCTATGATAATGCGATCAAAAGAAAGGATCGAGAGGTTTAGCAAATGCTGCCAAAAATTCTCGCTCTGTTGACAGGGTCCATAAATATTGACAACTCGAAGGTTGGTTCCAAGCCTGATCGAGAATAAATCTATGCCCATGAATCCATGGCCTCCCCACGATGCTGAAACCCTGATGGTGCGAGGATTGTATCCAATGGTCAATCCTCTAGATCTCCCCACAACATCCATTGCCAAAAAGGTCCATCCCGGGGAAATAGATTGCAAAGAGCTGGTAATGTGTTCTGCCATACCTAGGGTTTCTTGAAGTGAAATGATATCAAAAGGCTCAACCTCAAAGAGTCTCTGCAGGGCTAGTTTCTTGGAGGCACTAACCATGCCTCTGCAGTTAAAAGATAGACACTTCATGGGGGAACTCCATGCGGGGTGTTCAAAGCTCTAAGAACCCCATCGAGAGTAGATTGATGACTAGAGGCTACTTTAGTCCCAACACGCTTGATGGCTTTGGAGAGATCAAATTTTCTCCCCCGAGTAGTCAAAGGAACCGAAACGGGTATAGTAAGACCCAGTCCAACATGTCGAACTGGGGTACCGCTAGCTAGGGTTCGGGAACAAAGATAATAGCAATGAGAAGGTGAAACCCTGGAGGATGATGGAGAGGTGGAGGAAGTCGAGAGCGAATGTATGGAGGGAGCAGTAATGGAAATTAAGGGCGGAGACGACATAGTGCAATGTGCCATGGATGTGAATGTGGAAGATGCAATAACAGATGAACAAAAAGCAACTAATGAGGTAGAAGAGGTCAGAGTAGTACCCGAAGCTTTTGTGGCTTCAGCAGCTGCCCGAGACCTGGGGAGCAGTGGCGAGGTCGATCTATGCACAACATCCTCCGCCTTATGGAGTTGAGTGCTTGCTAGAGGAGTAGGACCCAGAGCAGGTGAGCGCGTAATGGCTGGCGAGTCGATTCTAGATGCAGCGAGTGATACTTTAGGAGTGTCCCCTGATTTTTTGAGAAGAGGGAAATCTTTGAAGATATGTCCTACCCTATGGCATTGTTGGCAGTGGAACGGAACCCCTTCATAGTCCGGAATCTGGACCCTGATGAACGTCCCCCATTGTAAAGTAATCTTCTCCTCCAAACCCTCATGAGTGTCCAAATGGACAAGAATACGGGCGAGGGTTCTATTCTTTGATTCCACAAATCTGCGATCATGGTCTAGATAGGTGCTGAGAGCATTACCAATTTTGAAGAAGACTTCCTCGCACCAATACTGTAAAGGAAACCCCAACAAGCGCACCTAGAGTGGTCTAGCCCCAGTTCTCTCTCTCTCAGGGTTGAACAAGGGACTCCATCGCTTGAGAAGGACTAGGGCCATCTCGATATGCTAGTACCTGGCCAATACCAAATCCGTATAGTTCTCCAAGTTTGCAAAATGAAGAGCAAACCACCCCCTGGGAAGGATTTGTACTTTAGGCAGTACCTTCAACAATCCACCCCATATCTCCTTGATCCATAGGGTAAGTCTGGTAGTCGAGTACGCCCTATCGCAGACATGCCCAACAAGCATTGTGCTAGCCATGTATGCTGCCTCCCTAATTGCAGAGGTCTCCCCAAATCGGATGGTGATGTCCTTGGAGGTTGCTTTCACACATTTGGTCTTTCTCTTGCCCATGTGAGGTGCAGAAGGGTGGTCCACTAATGGATCAGAGGATCCCTCCAAAGGAAAATTTTTGGCAGACTTTACCTTGACTGCGGGGGTCTCGAAACAGCTCGACGGTGAGTGAGCAGATAAGGGAGGGTTTGGAGCAACGGTGGAATGGATGTCTACAGGCGGCGTAGTGAAGAAAGCTGATATGGATGAATGAGGATCGAATGTGGGCGAAGGGGGAGTATTCACAGTTAAGATGTGTAGGGTACCAGGTGATAAAGGAGGGCAATCTAAAGAAGGGGATTCGATTGAGAGTGACCCGATGAAAGGAGGTGCAGAATAGTGCCTAGCGAAAGAGACCACCGACGACGATATAGGTGAAGCAGGGTCCAACGGAAAATTAGGGCCAGATGCTAGCGAGGTGAAGCTAGGGTTCCCAAAGATGACACGGTCCGGATAGGGATCGTCGGAATAATTGATCTCTGCAACCTCCATTGTATCCCCCATATTCCCAACCAGAAACCGACAGCCGAAAGCGACGGACGAGGAGAAACAGAAACGGAGAGCTAAACAGTCGGTGGACGGGTACACTGTGCCAGTTGTCTGTGGAGTCTGTAGTAAAACCCTAGGATTTTACCCTAATCCCTTATGGAAAATGCCAAAATTCCTCTCCATCCTTCCCTGCCACTTTTTTAGTGAATAAGTTATTTTAAATAAAGTTTTTTATTATTTATTTTTTAATTAAAGTTTCATTGTCTTTCTTGTTATATGAAAAATATAAAGGAATTTGTGGTGGTGAATGTAAGAGAATTTTGTAAAATATAACATACAATTATATCAATAAGATATTAGATATAATGGTGGTGTTTATTATAATTAGAATTATATGATGAACTAATGCCATAAAAATAAATCTTCAACTAGGATAAATAAAAAATGTTTTATTATTATTATTATTATTATTTTTTAATTTTTTTATTATGAAAATAAAATAATTGGCAATTTAGAAAAATATAAATTATTTCTTTATTAAAAATAGGAAATTAATCGTTTGATCAAAAATTGGAAAATTATTACATCCATTGAACTTAATCTTTAAAATTTAAATTCTAAGAAAAAAATAATAGGAAAAATAAAAATTATTTCAATTTGAAAACGCTTCATTAATTTTTTTTTTCGAAAGCAAATAGTACACTTCAAACAAGAAGGTATTTCTAGATTAAATTTGCTTAAAATATTTTATTCCCGTTTCTAAAAACCATTTCTTGTTGTTCCTATTTCTCACAATTTCCTACCCCGATTGTCCCAGAGTTCTGGCACTTTTGAACCCTTTTCATTCATGCGTCTGAAAATTAATTTTCTGCTATTTTTGGATGCCCATACCCGGAAATTAAGCTCTAATACGGTGGAAATGTTTTTGGAAACTAGATTTTCAGTTTTGAAAATTAGGTTTTTTTACCTTTTCCAATATACAGAATTTGATAAATTACGAACCTACAAAGCTCACATTATCTAGACTTAGATATTTGTAACACTTTTGTTGAGTAATATTTCATTCTATCAAATACAACCCTGGAGGGGCATAGGTGAATTTGTTTCATGTTGGTATTGGAAAATTCATTTTTTTTTAAGGGTAGGCTGTGTTTGAGTGGTGTGTGGATTTTAGTTAGTGTTTTTTTTTACAAGAATTTTTATCTGTGGAATATTATATATCCTTTCTATGGTTTATGTATTCCTTGTTACTTGTGGGTTGTTGCTTGTTGTTCTAGAGACATGTCAGGAATGCTCCGCCAACATGGCCATGCTAGAAAATGTGGTAGAGGAAGGGATAAAGGCCAATGAACCAGGTCCATGGGGTTTCACTAGGGGAGAAATACCATACACACAGGTTCATTTTGGAGAATATATATTGGGGAAAAGATGACATAATATATTAGGGGATATATAGGTTTATATTGACAAGTATAAAAAATGGAGTTTGAAGTTAATGAAAAAATATAAAAGGGCATAAAAAAAGTTAATGAAAAAATGGATACTTACAATATCTAGTGAAAGTAGTGGTTTTTTAAATTGGGAAGGTGTATTGGGTTCAAATTGGTAGGGGGTTAAACTAGCATTTGCACCAAATGTTGCAAAAGAAATGTCGTAAGTTAGTAGAGCATATGGAAGAAGAGTATAGATGAAAAATGATATGATATTTTATGTGATCTAAATATAGCATAAGTAAAGGCCTCATTCTTTGCATAAGGATACATGGCAGCCCCAGTTTCATGTTTTGCAACCAATTAGATGTATCCATAAAATGTTCCCACAAAATATTGTTCCCTGGGCACTTGAAAGGGAACCCCTCATGTTTGCAAATGGCAGTGTAAACACAAAATGTGCCTAAAACATTCATCAAGCTCCAACAAGAGAAGCCAAATATGTGTGTTGGATAGTTTACGGACCAAGTTAATCCTTCTTACAATGTGCCTAAAACATTCATCAAGCTCCAACCATAGAAGCCAAATATGTGTGTCGGATGGCTTATGGACCAAGTTAATCCTTCTTTCTTTTTGGCAGCCTCAAATACAATATACTCAAGTGTGTAGTAAAAGTTGGGCACAGGTAGCCTAGGAAGCTCTTCATGAAAGGGTGCCTCACGGGGTTGATATTTACGATTCTTTCCTAGGAAGTTCTTCATGAAAGGGTGCCTCATGGGGCTGATATTTACGATTCTTTGACATTACATCAAATGGACCAATGTAATATTCCCCCAGTTTGAAGAAAGATATGTGGGAGGGCATATAACACATTACTGAAGATTCTTTCATTGTCTACACAGTCATGCTTTTATAACTCTCTACTTTTAGTATTTGTGAGGATAGATATACTTCAAAACTAATTATAACCTTTTTTCTTTTAGATTTAATTAAAAATGTTAAAAAAATAAATTAAAACAAATAATTAATTAAAACAAAGTATTTCTAAAATATTTTGATTTAGAAATAAGTTATGGTTTTGGGGGATATGTGGGAGGGCATATAACACATCACTGAACATTCTTCCACATTCTTCCATTGTCTACACAGTTATGCTCTTATGACTCTCTATTTTTAGTAGTTGTGAGGATAGAGGGTTTAGATATACTTCAAAAATAATTATAACCTTTTTTTCTTTTAGATTTAATTAAAAATTTTGTAAAATTAAATTAAAATAAAGTATTTCTAAAATATTTTGATTTAGAAATAAGATGGTTTTTAGGGATGTGGTGTTGATAAGCCATGGTATTGTAATAGAATAATTAAAATCCTAGATCCATAACATAATAATCAAAAGCCTAGATGGCCCATGGTATTAGCCCATGGTATTATGATTTTTTTCTCTCCTCTCCCTCTCTCCCCCTCTGTCTATCTTTCTCTTCTAGGTATGGCCCATGATATTGTAAAAAAAACTATTTAGAAGTTAATAAGATGCATGGTAATCTTCTAGGTATGGCCCATCTTTCTCTTCTAGGTATGGAACTATTTAGAAATTAATAATATGCATGGTAATCTTCTAGGTATGGCCCATCTCTCTCTTCTACGTATGGCCCATGATATTGTAAAAAAAACTATCTAGAAGTTAATAATATGCATGGTAAATATTATCGATTAAAAATCTTGTCATATTGTAAATATTAAGTTTTTATCCACTTAAGGTTATGGAATCATTATTTTAATTTTTATGGTAAAATGGATGTTAATTTATAAGTACTATTTATATGTTATATATTTTAATATGATATGTACTTTCTCTTCTAGGTATGACCCATGATATTGTAAAAAAAAACTATTCAAAAGTTAATAATATGCATGGTAAATATTTTCGATTAAAAATCTTGTCATATTGTAAATATTAAGTTTTTATCTACTTATAGGTATGGAATCATTATTTTAATTTATATGGTCAATGGAAGTTAATTTATAAGTGCTATTTATATGTTAAATATTTTAATGTGATATGTATATTATATTTTCTTTTATCTAAAAAATTGTTAGTAATTCTATTAATAAAAAACAAAATTACAATAAAAAATTTGAATTTATAAAATATCTAACATCTCACATTTAACATCTCACATGCTCAATAACTAAACTCAAATTTTAGTTTGCCTTGGAAGCTCTTCATGAAAGGGTGCATCATGGGGTTGACATTTACTATTCTTTCCTAGGAAGCTCTTCATGAAAGGGTGCCTCATGGGGCATATTTACAATTCTTTGCCATTGCATCAAATGGACCAATGTAATATTCCCCAAGTTTAACTCAAATTTTAGTTAGCCTAGGAAGCTCTTCATGAAAGGATGCCTAAATTTTAGTTAGCCTAGGAAGCTCTTCATGAAAGGGTGCCTACTTTGCTAGGAGGCTCTTCATGAAAGGGGTGCCTCATGGGGCTATTTACGATTCTTCGCCACTGCATCAAATGGGCCAATGTAATTTTCCCCCCAATTTAAAGAAAGGTATGTGGTAAATTATCCACATTAGGAAGGAGGGCATGTGTATGTAATACTCCCCCCAATTTGAAGAAAGGTGTGTGGTAAATTATCCTTATTAGGAAGGAGGGCATATAACACAATGTAATATTTCCCCCAATTTGAAGAAAGGTATGTGGTAAATTATCCTTATTAGGAAGGAGGGCATGTGTATGTAATACTTCCCCCAATTTGAAGAAAGGTGTGTGGTAAATTATCCGCATTAGGAAGGAGGGCATATAACACATTACTGAACATTCTTCCATACAATTATGCTCCTATGACTCTCTATTTTTAGTACTTGTGAGGATAAAGGGTTTAGATATACTTCAAAAGTAATTATAACCTTTTTTCTTTTAGATTTAATTAAAAATGTTATAAAATTAAATTAAAATAAAATATTTCTAAAATATTTTGATATAGAAATAAGTTATGGTTTTTGGGCATGTGGTGTTGATAAGCCATAGTATTGGCACATGGTATTGTAATAGAATAATTAAAAGCCTAAATCCATAACATAATAATCAAAAGCCTAGATGGCCCATGGTATTAGCCCATTGTATTATGATTTTTTTCCCTCCTCTCCCTCTCTCTCTCCCCCTCTATCTATCTTTCTCTTCTAGGTATGACCCATGATATTGTAAAAAAAACCATTTAGAAGTTAATAATATGCATGGTAATTATCTACTTATGGTTATGGAATCATTATTTTAATTTATATGGTAAAATGGATGTTATATATTTTAAAATGATATGTATATTATATTTTCTTTTATCTAAAAAATTGTTAGTAATTCTATTAATAAAAGACAAAATTATAATAAAAAAATGAATTTATAAAATATCACATTCATCTTACATTTAACATCTAATGTCTAACATTTGACATCTCACATGCTCAATAACTAAACTCAAATTTTAGTTTTAGAAATACTTCAAATTTTAATTTTAGAAATATTTACATCTCACATATCGCTCATATAATATACTGGTCACACTTACACTTACATTCACCAAACCAACAATCAAATAATATATATAAACAAAACATTAAAATATAAAATCTTAAATAAAACCTTCTCATATATGATATAAAAATTAAAGAAAACTGCTCAAAAAAATTAGTTCAAACACTAATTATAAAAACATAACAAAACTCTAAATTTTTGACATAATACTAAATATAATTTTATTTACTCAATTAATTTAATTTAGTAATAATCATTTCACATAATTCTAATTTAAAAAATATAACAAAATTTTATATTTTTAACATAATACTCAACATAATATCATATTTACTCAATTTGATTCAGTAAAAATCATTTCACACTTTTGAAAATCATTTCACATTTATAAATTATACTACACTTATAAATTATACTACGCATATTGATGCTTCTAGCTGGTCTTGTGTTTGTCTTCGTTATATACTTTCTTATATTAGGTCTTCCTTATATGCTTTATATAAATATAATACGCTTTATATAATAATACAACATAAAGAATACAAAATATATATAATTTTTTTAGTAAATCTATATTAACAGAATTTATAAAATATATAATTCTTCATATAATATTATATTTATATGTCATACATTTATTTACACTTGGATATTTTGGGTCGTTAAGTAATCTTAGAATAGTACTGCCACATTATCTTCAATTTGATTCATTAAAAGTCATTTCACACTTATAAATTTAAGTACGCAGCGTTTACCTCTTGATTTGCTTGTGCAACATTTACCTTTAATGGTACACATTAACCACAAGCAACCGTGATTTTATGCAAATCTTCGGGCTGCGCATATTTCTACATCAAAATGAGAAATCAATCAATGTTAGTTGAAATAATTGTTTGTAGATTCTATGAATCATGAAAATGAGGAATGGCCAGAAATTTTTGTTGACGAGAAAGGATTAAGTTAGAATATATATATATATTTTTTTAACTCTATTTAATATTTATAAAGAACACAGGAAAAATTATGTAGCGGCATTGGGATTAGTTCAAACAGTGCCTAGATGTTCGAGCTACACCTTCCCAATAGTGGTAAATGGAAAATAAAACAATTTTCTGTTATACAAAGACGACTATAGCACATCGAAACAGAAATTAGGTTATTTCTTATTCACAACAGTGTTTACAACTCCGGTAAAAGCAATATGCAGTATGCTATAATGTAAAAGCCGACACTCTTACTGTCCATATAAGATTGAAACAGGAGCGGTTCTAACCAGAAAACAGTTATAATAAGTAAGAAACAGTTATAATAAGCAATCTGGACATCCTACTATGAATCAAATATTACATGTTATTGAATAATATTCAAAAAAAGAAATTCCTAGAAAGAAAATTTAACAAAGAACCATTGGGCTATCACAATTTATAAATAATCATCATATAATTGAGTTAAACATATCAACCAAAATCTACAATGCATTGGTGGCATGGTCGACTCTCTGAGACACTCCTTGAGACCAGATAAAAACCAAAGAAGCCACTGTCATGACCCCGGTAGAGAGCGGCAGCAAAACCTGTGTCATTTGGGGAGAATGGAGTTCTGGCATAAAAACCAGAGAAGCCACCGTCATGACCTCGGCAGAGAGTGATAGCAAAACCTGAGTCGTCTGGGGAGAATAGAGAACCTGAGTCGTTTGGGGAGAATGGAGTTCCTGGAGAGGGTTCGCTGACTAGTGCTCCCAAGAAAACCAATGTGGTGAGGAATAAGCTCACAGTGTCTGACCAAAAGCTTATGTGCAGTAGTGGCCACATCCTCTCTGCAACAGTGGCTTATCATGGTAAGTAATTGTAATTAACAATACCAAATCTATCATTTAACCTAATTGTAACTAAAAATAGTAGTTTCAACCTAATTGTAACTAAAAATAGTAGTTTCAATCGAATGGCTGACATTGTTTCAATCATCTAACATGAAAATCAAGGGATGACAATACTACACATGGCATAGGAGGGATTTATTTTCAAAAGGGAACACCTTACGGCTTAATAATGTGATTTTTAGAGTATTTTCCAATATGTAGTCAAATTAGGGGTATTGTTTAGTATGTCACAAACACAGGTGATATGCCAGAGGTTCATTGAGTCAATCCCTCATGACCAAGCCTTGTAGGTTGGGTTCTCCTTTTAGAGAGAGTGTGGCACTTGAATTTGTAGGGCCAACTAATTCCCTTGAGCCCGAGCCTAGGGAGATGGACCTTGGAGAGTAGATTAGGCAACTCAAAATGTTGGTGATGCAACTCACTAGGGATAGACATGAAGACAAGAATGTAGTTATCTCCTTTTTGAATGATATTCAAAGGTTTTAGTGGTACATGTAGTATAGAGTGGCTAGTCTACAAAGGGGACAATGGCATCTTTAGGAGAAGTTGGACAAAATGGAGGGTCACATGGCCCATATGTAAAAACATGTGCACTACGAGTTCAAGCATCTATCATCCCTTGGCTTGCATCTAGAAAATACTCCTCTAGTAACCTCATCTGATACATAATGGCCTTTGGATGTACTTTGATTTCAAAGGTGTTTTGGTTTTCTCCCTTTCTAAATCTCGATGGTTAAAACTTTGTGGCAATATATGGTTTTTTTTGGAAACTACCTACTAGCGAACAAATTTAGTAGGATTGAGGATGGTAGGATTCTGAAAATCCTTAGACAAATATGTAAACAATTTGCATAAACAGAAAAAAATTGAGTTACAAAAAACAAATATTTTGTTCTTTTATATTAAGGTTTGTTATTTAATTAGATTATGCCTTTTTTGTTCACTTTGCTGCTATAGATTGTGGGCTATATTTTTCTTGGCCATCCTTATTTTTTGATTAGATATTTAAACCCTTTGAATGGAATCTTAAAAACTTATAGTTTCACATCCAATTATAGTTCCAATATATGTTAGGAGAAACTTGACTAGGATATCCAAATTTTAATCCATTCCCATTTCTATCATAACACTATTAATTGATACTATTCAATTTTATATGGATAATATACTTGTGAGGATTCATGTTTGCTATAGACCTAAACCTACTAGTTTCGTTTCTCTTTTTGTTCCCAATTTAGATAAAATAGGTTCTAATGCATAAGAGGTGGAGTAATAATGGGTTTTCGTGTTTGTCACCCCTGAAAATGGCTAGCCTTGCTTCCCTTTTTGTTCCCATTTCAAACAAATAAATTCCAATGCACAAGCACTGAGAATTTCAAATAAAGTAAATTCCATAACTTGACAAAAGCCAATTGAGGGCACACAATTTTAGCTCATTTTCTTAAATATCAAACCCAAAAACCTCAAATTTAAAAGGAAACAATACAACCTACAAACAAAATCCAACCTGATACAGATTGCATTATGACCAATACTAATATAGATTAGATTCGGCTGTAAAGATGATAAAAGGATATGGGAGAAGAAAAGGTCCTAAATAGATGTAAGAATGGTTGAAAAACGTGAAAGGTGTATGTACCAAAAATGATAGATTATAAATCAATTGGTTGCGTAAAAAAAGATTTCATAAGTAAAGGAATTAGGATTGAGCTTCGAGCATAGCAAAATAAAAATTCATGGAAATGATATAAAACAACAACACTTTATGGAGTAGAATGTTCATCAAGAACAAGAACAAGAAAAAGAAAAAGAAAAAGAAAACAAAAACAAAAATGACATTTCAAGTTATGCAAAAATAAAAAAGGAAAGTAGAAGTAATTTAAAGATGGAAAACTTATCTAAAATGGTGATTGCACCCAATTTTATGTAGAATAGAAACTCATTCCAAAATACTTGATGTAAAATTTAATGCAAAAATTAATCCTTCCAATGAAATCTTCATTCCACCTTAAAAAAATTCAAATGACTCATATTTTACCCTCTTATTGTTAGATAGTGTCAAATCTAGACGTCAAACTTCAAATATTTCCAAAGTAATCTAAAGTTGAGCTCAAAATTATGGAACAATGCACCCATTAGGAAAATAGACTCTTTGGTTAGAATTGTCATAAGATTTTGAGCTAGCCTCTCATGAGCCAAACCATCATGACCTAAACTTAAAAATTGAATTGATAATGAATCTTAGAAGTCTCATTCCCACATAGTCAAATGTTATGAATTTTTGCTTTTAGGGTTTTGTTGAAAAACACCTTAGAAAATTATTGATATCAACAATAATACAAAATTCATGCGACTCGTTGAGTGTTTTCATATATTGGCTGTAAAAGTAATAGAATACAATGAAAGAGAAACATAAACACCACTAACCGGAAGATTAAAGATGGCAAAGGCAATTTTCTTTGACTTTTCCTCTCTTGAGGCTACTACCTACATTAATTAATGAACATCATCCATATTATCATTATATATTTCTATGTTATGTCTTTCCTTAAGGTGGGCATACATACTATGCATTTGTATGTGGTTAACATCTTTGCCTTTATTTTTGGCTACATTGGAAAAACTACTTTCCAACTTTTAGTTTTTCTAATTAAAAATATATATTTAATTTTTTTTTCTATATTGTTCAAATCTAATCATGTCCGGTGTTAATTTTTATTTTTATTTTTATTTCATTTTATTTTAATTATATTATTATTATTATTAAAATTAATCTCTAAACGTAGGTATTAGTCCATCAACATTTGCAATTAATAAAATTAAGTTTTTAAATTTTTGAAATCCAAATAAATAATTTTAATTTTTAAAGAAATAAGTATAATAAAAATATTAAACTACGTTTGAAAACATTAGACAATTTTTTTGTAACAAAACTCAAATTAGTTTGAATGAAAATCAATTTCTATTATCCCTGCTGGGAAGCCACGGATTTTTTTTAAAACATATTAATTTATTACTATTTAATGAAAATAAAATGTTCAGAAATTTATAGTTATCATATTATTATGTAATGTTTATTAAAACATTCTTATAATATTATTTTTTATTTTTTTTAAGAATTTTTTAAGATGATATGTAATAAAATGTATGTGTTTTGTTGTAAGTGTTCAAATTACATTTAATTTTAAATAGTAAAAGTAAAAATATAAGAATCATATTAAAGAAGAAGAAAGAATGGATAAAAAAATACTGAAAAAGTTTGACATTCTAAAAATAATATTTCATATATATAACATTTTTTTTTTATAATTATACAAACAAATAAATATATCTTAAAGAAATAGATCGCTATAATAAAATGCATAAATAAGAAAATTACAAATCTCATTATAATTAAAATTCAACATAATAAACATAATTATTACATCATAATAAGATAAATAAATCTACAATAAAATAGATAAATATTTGAAAATATCCTAAGAGGCAATATAAGGGGATTCATCAACACTAGGAAATGACTAGAGGGTTGTGGCTAGACTATTGCCAAGATGAAAATAATTTTAAGTGAGGGAGCATGTGAGGACCTAGACTTGGGAATACCTTTAACTTAGGTGCATGCCATGAGTTACACCTCCATCACACGATTTGTGACAAAGATATCCAAAGAAATGCAACATAAGAGGATGTTAGATGAGAGTGTGTTAATGGTGTTGAAAAAGTGACAATTGGGGTTTCCATTGGGTGCACGCCAATAAATTGGTAGCATCATGTGTGTGAGTGACTAAGAACCTAAATTGGACTAGAAATGGGTGAAAACGATGAAAATGACATCATGAGAGATAACATGAGTTCCCTAGGGCACAACCCAAAACACTCGTAGAAGAGCAACCAAGCATTGGAGGAGGCCAACCGTGGGAAGGTTGGACTAAATGGGAGGGTACTATGGTGGAATAGGCATTAGGCTATGTCCCCAAGATGACCTGTCAAGATGTGCCAAGACAGGTTGAGTTTCACAATAACCGACTAAAGGCATGTCGGCTTGGTGACATGGTGGGCCAAGCAACGAGGGAGATGAGACAAGTGACCATAGAAGGGTACTTTGGATGAGTGGATGGTATGAATTAGAATAAGTGTGCCATGAGTGAGTTGAGGGCATTGGGAAGAATCACGAGTTGGCTTGACTCAAGGTGCCAAACACATGTGCGAGTCAACTTGTGCAAAGGAATGAAACAACAGGAGAGTCGACCTGTGGTAGGAGTGACATAATAAGAATATGGAAACAGTGTGAGGTGAAGGAGCTACATAATAAGTTGAAACACAACATATAATAAGAGAGAGTTGCATGGTTAAAGACACATAGCCAACAAACAAGAAATAAATCACAACAGAAAGGAAATAAAGGAACAAGTTGACATTAATGATGATGCAATCGAGTTTGGATAAGAAAAGTAGCTAGGACAAGGGCTCGATTTGAAGGTCACGGACTACCAAAAGTTCTTTACAGCTAAAACTACTAACTAGGGTGGAGATGATCTGTGATAGGGTGGGTTGGTGACACAATGAGGTAATGAAGGTTGGGTGAAAGGTTGTGTTTTATTTGCTTTGGGTCCCTTGGCTTTGAGGATTTTTAGATCAAGAATTGTCTTGGGGGAATGTATTAATTGTGTTTTCTAATAAAAACAAAATGCAGTAGGTCATTTCCTTTATAAATTTGTGCATGTGTATGATGATGTTAATGATTAATTGATGTCTTGCATATATTTATGAATGGAATTTTAATTGAATTAAAAGTGATAATAAGATTGCTTACACTCTACCAAAGAGTTATGATATTTTTCTAAGTAATTAACAATATAGAGATTATAAAAGTGAACTTACTCTGAGGTGTATTATGGGTGAAGTAACTTTGTGATTCAAGAGGCGACACATTAGCTTCACATGCCTAAGGGATTTTGATGTTCCCAAAAGGAACCTTGTGACCATAAGAGGCCCTGAGATCATGACATAGCTACTATTCCATAGATGGTCCCAACAACACATTTCTCTCAAAGGTGGTTTCCACATTCAATTACTCCCCATGATGTTTGAAGTTGAAAACTTAGGGACAAAACTCTAAAAAAACAAAATACTCTACTCAAGGGTATTTGTAAATTATTAATATAAATAAATTGCATGATTTATATAATGAGTAATAAGAAGCTTAATGATATGTGCCTTATTATGAATGTAAATAGAGTTTAAGGAGGAAATTCTCAAGAGATTGAAAAACGAAGCTAGGGTTAGAGAAAAGTACATCTCTAGCTTGATAACGTTAGTAGCTTAACTCTAAATTGGTATATTATTGGTAAATACATAACTGCTACCATAAAACATACATATAAGCAACATAATAAGGAGAAGAATATCATAAACATATATACATAAGTACATTTACACATGAAAATCAAGGGAATTAATTTCTCATTAATGAATGCAATAAACCAATTAGAGATGGGACTACAACATTCCACCCGACCATAGATTGGCTGATCCAAATCTCTCTTCAGCTAATCACCCACGTGCCATTCCAAGCATGAATGTGGGACTCATAGAACACACCCAAAAAAACACCAACAAGCATGGATGCCACTGGAGTTCTCCAACTACACCATGAGGAATTTGAGTGCATCCTAGTCTCTCAGGCTTTACCGCAATCCACGGTCTGATATAAGGATCGCTAGGCCCTAAACCGAGACACACTCTCTAGGATTTACTGTACATCAAATCTTGGGACTACTAGGCCCAACATAGAGAAATCCACCTCTTGGCTTTATCGTATATCCTGCCATTCACCGACAAGGATTCCTAGGCCCACTGAGACACAATATTGGATTTACCCCAACCCACAGTCTGATTTAGGGTTTACTAGGCCAGTGGCTTTATTGTGATCCATAGTCTAGTTCAGGGACCACTAGGCCATGTGTTTGTCAATTCGGAGATCCATCCCACTCAACTTTGAATCCATCTGGCCATCCCACATTAATCAAATATGAGAAACCCATCTCATCAAAGATATTAGGAAATGACAAGGTTAGGCTGAAGAATAGTGTCACACCTGGAAAAAGCCATTCTATGATATAAAAGAACCACATGCAATCCCATGCATGCCAAATCTATCAAGAAAGATACACATTCATGTTAATACCTACAATGAAGCCTGTTATAGTTGTTTGATCCTATCTTTCCCTGCTTGTTCTTTACTTCCTCTTTCCTTTTCTGCCTTTCTTTCTCTAATGCCAAAGTGCTCCAAGAAACTCTAAGTGTCCAAGAGTGAGAGAGAGAGAGAATAATGAGATAGATCCAAAGCTAAACTGATAAAAGGTTACCAACTGATCCTTAAAATTATTTTTATGAATGAGGCCTCTACTTTCTTCCTTTACTATTATTTTCCTTCATTTTCCTCCTCACATGCAACTTGTGACCTTTCAACTCCTTTTTCTCCTAATTTCCGTTATTTTCATAAATAATTGTGCCAAAAATTCCATTTTACCTCTCCAAAGCCTTAGCGATTTCATTTTCCAATTTCCTTAGCCATAAACAACCAAATGACCACTCACCAAGATGTCTTTCCCAACATTCATCTTGGAATAAATGTCCCATCAATCGTGGTTATTGTTTTTAACTTTTATTACATGGAATTTTCACCAGGGCTGTTACATGTAGGAATTTCCTCATCTTCAATAGAAAATCCTCAACTTCCTCTCCTTTCTTATGCTCCCCATTAAATGTGGGAGGTTTAATTTTCTTGAGTTCTCTTTGCAAGTGATCCTAGTTAGACCTTTTCCATGGATTTATCTCTAGTGATATACTTGGGCTACTACCTAATTCTGAGGTAGAATAATCCCTCTTGGTTGTCATTGTTGATTTATGGTGATTCTTCTAACAATACCCCTATATTTCTTTGAATTCCTAGTACCTTTTCCTTTGACTTGTGAATCATATTCGTATCCCTACCTAGAATCAAAATGTTGGTCCAACTTCATTGGCAATTTATTCAGGCTTTATAAAATTTGTGTATTGAGTTCTTTTTCATTTTGTTGGCATTATGACTAAGGTATTGTCCTTGATGGGAACCGACTTGATAAATATGTACTTGATGTCAACAATGTGATAATATGATTATGGAACTAAAGAAAATAATTGGTACAAATTTTACATATGATATGGACAGAGAAATGGCAGTTCAAGTACAGATGAATGACAGAAGTAAAGTTTCAGAAAGTATACATGGTTCCTGTGAAAAAAGGTCATGTACATATGGGGGTCATGTGAGAGAAAGCTCCATACGTAATCCAAACCATGGAATTCTAGATACCAAGGGCCATTACCATGATATTTTCCCATACTAACTGGAGCGACAACATTTGTTTAATCCTGTCAACAAATACTAATGAAATTACCAGAGGATTTACCTAAGGTATTGGCTAAGTAAAAAGCTATATAAGGAGATGGATATCAAGGTGTTGTGTGTGCAATTAAATGCGTTATTCACATGTGATTTGATCTGAAGCAGGTGTGCACCAGGGAGTAAGAAGATGGCTCAAATCTAATAGATATGAAAGTTTCATAAAGACTAATGAATACACTTGCTTGATTTGTTTATGCTTGTAGCTAACAATGATAGGTCTATGATTGTAATGATGATATGATATGAATGTGTGACAGTGAAGGTTGTGGCATGTGAGTTGTGGTTGCAACAAAGGTATGTTTTAGTGATTTAATATTTGTATGTTGGTTTTCTTTTGAATATTCATGTACATATGCAGATCTATTTCTGTTGAGTTGTGTATATATTCTGAGATATGTTTTTCAATATGTTGAGATCTGTACACAGGTGTTACACATGATAAGAGCGTATATATGTTGGTATTTTTAATAACAATAACATATATATTTTGAGTTAGATCTAGTTAGGGTTTGCAGTGTTGCTTGATGTTGACAGTTGATGATGTCTGTTTTATTTTATGATGTTTTTTTAATGATGTCTTAATAAGCATGATCTATATCTGGCATTGTTTTTTTGGGTTAATTTAGTTGACCAGTTATAATGTTTCAAAAGTGTGAATGGGTATGGTTCAATGATTTTTGATTGGTTTAGTACTTGATTCAGTGATTCCGTTAGCTAAATGTTTCAATAGTCAGTGATTTGCGATTTGTAAGCAATTGTTATGCATAGGAAACATGTATATACGTGGGTGTGCTTTAGAACAATGGCATATATATTCTAAAGTTCAGTAGTTTAGAGTTTTCAATGACTGCATAATGCTTCATTGATGTTTTAGTGATTATGTAATTCATTAATTTAGTTTGGAATTTTGGTTTGGGCTTATTATGGGTGTGGGTCTAGTTTGAAAAAATGATGAAAGGTGGCCTACATGTTGTTTGATGTTTGACAGGTGGATTTAGTCTAAACTATTATGAAACGAGGTCCACAACGTGCTAAGGGTTGCAACCTTTAGTGAGGGGGTAGGAGCTCCCTTCTGGTAGGAGCCAGTAAACGATATCAGGGGGTTGTAGATCCCTTGCTATGGGTGTTGGAGAACGAGTGGAAGTTGTAGCCTCCTACAGGTGGGTGTCTGTATGCTGGTAAGAGTTTTCACCAGTACATGATGTAATGAAGTTTTCTATAATAAAATAAGAAGAAAAAGATGACAAGAACAATGATTTTCTCCCACATTTCATTTCCACCTAAAATCCTAGAATTTTATATGTGTTGTGATACTATTCTTTACTCCATTTTGGATAAATTAATAATGCAATTGTTTATTAACTCAACGATGAAAGGTATGTCAAATTAACTAAACTAGATATACGTTGTATGCAATCACTAGAATCATGTACATATGCGTAACTGCCTCATCCCACATTTACCTAAGGTAATCAGTCAACCAGGGTGAACATGTGATAAAGAGTTACTATGATATGATTAAACTCCCCAAGTACAGTTAATGAAGTAGAACTGACAAGACAATACTAATTTGATCTTCCTCAAATGCTACAAAACCTTCAGGAGCCAACCAACCCTCCTAGGTGTCCAACCCCTGAGATAACTTATTGTTTTGATGATATGGAGCCCCAGTCGCATTGATGACAATACCTCGATGTGAATGAAACCCTCCATTCACATGCACAAAAAGGAATCCATGTAACCACTGTAGGTTTTAACCCCATACAGAAATTACCTGCATACGAATTCTAAATCACAGAAAAATAAACAATGCGAGAGCATAACACATAAAAACACATATGCACAGAGATTTCCCACTGGATCCCAAAACCGGGACTACCAGCTTGATTTTTCATTATGTTCCTTTCAATGTTACAATACATATTTATACATGCTGAAGCATCCAATACCATGAACCGCAAACCATCACGTCCAAAACCATGGACCGAAAACCATCGCGTCCAAAACACATGTGCAAAAATCATGCACAAAACCATAGGTGGGTCTGCCCAACCTAACATAGGATCCAAAACCAAAATTTAAGTGGGGTTACGGGTACCCTTCAAACCCCCTGTTAACTATGTGGAAAGAATATAACACAACCCAACAATCTCCCACTTGTTGTTTTCTTTCCACAGGGGGCCACAGGAGAGCTTAGTCATTTTTCCAGCCCTGGAACACCCATTGTTTCTCTACACCAAGAGAACTTCTCAGAGCTCACAGATTTTGTCAATGCATCTGCAGTATTCATCAAAGTGTCCACCTTTACCAGCAACACCTTTTTGTCTTATATCATATCCCTCACAAAGTGACACTGAACATCAATGTGCTTTGTCTTTGAATGATAAGCAGGGGTTCTTTCCCAAGAAAATTGCACTTTGGTTATCACAATCTATCCTTATAGCTCCCTTTACTAACCCCATACTTGAACACAATCTCTGCAACCAAACTCTTCCTTGCTTGCATGAGTGGCTGCCATGTATTCTGCCTCTGTAGTTGATAGTGCCACTACAGATTGTTTCTTACTCATCCAACTGACTGCACCTCCAAATAGGTTAAACACATACCCACTTGTAGATCTTCTCTGATCCAGATCTCCAGCCCAGTCTGCATCAACAAAGCCACGGATATCCAACACTCTGTCCAATCCTGGTCTTCCTTGGTAGCCAAAACCATAATCACTAGTGCCACGCAAATACCTGAAAACCTGCTTCACTGTTGTCCAGTGCTCCTTCCTTGGTTCTGACATAAACCTGCTCAATACTCCCACTGCCTGTGCAATGTCTGGTCTAGTACATACCATTTCATACATCAAGCTACCGACTGCACTTGCATATGGAACACGGGACATGTCCTCTTCCTCTTCTTGTGTCTTGGGACACTGTTCAGTAGATAACCTCACACCTACAGGAACAGGAACCTTCACCGGTTTACTATCTTGCATATTAACCCTCTGTAGTATTGTCTCGACATACTTCCTCTGGTTTAACCATAGCTTCCTCTTTGCTCGA
>APFE030755265.1:134927-166529 GCA_000404065.3 Pinus taeda
TGATACCAAATGTAGGTTTTAACCCCGTACATAAATTACCTGCATACGAATTCTAAATCACAGAAAAATAAACAATGCGAGAGCATAACACATAAAACACATATGCACAGAGATTTTCCCCTAGATCGCAAAACCGGGGCTACCAGCTTGATTTTTCATTATATTCCTTTCAATGTTACAATACATATTTATACATGCCGAAGCATCCAATACCGTGGACCGAAAACCATCACGTCCAATACCACGGACCAAAAAAACCATCGCATCCAATACCATGGACCGAAAACCGTCGCGTCCAAAAAACATGTGCGAAAATCATGCACAAAACCATAGGTGGGTCCACCCAACCTAACATAGGGTCCAAAACCAAAATTTTCCGGGTCACTGCCCCGGGCCCCATAAACTGGGGTTACGGGTACCCCTCAAACCCCCTGTTAACTATGTGGAAACAATATAACACAACCCAACAACCACAACCTTTTTCAGGCAGTTATGTGCCAATGACCCTAGATTCTAAACCACTTTTACAGGGCCAGGATTCAAGCCTCCACCCAAAACTTGATGAAACTCTTAGAAAGTATAAATAATAAGATGAAAATACCTCTAATGAAAAAATTGAACAAGGACCTGATCTGACAAGGCCTAGCCATGACATATATTCTGTTAAACACATCATAGACATGTAAGCTATAAGTCATATAAAAAACTATGAACATAGGGAATTCATACTTATATGATATTTATCAAGAAGGACTCATGCCTACTCACAATAGCTGCAAGATCATCTATTAGGTCATGCATTCATTAAAATTTCATTTACTAATAAAAACAAGATGAGAGCCATAACTCAAGTTTGTCATAAACCATGCTCATAACCAACATATAACCAACATAATAACAATGATAGAACAAGCATTAATATCCCATAATAACAAGTAAATATAGCCATAAAATACAAGAAGAAAAGAGCTTTATCGACATATGAAAAATGAAACCAAGTCTTGGAATTCCACGTACCACCCGACTATAGATTGGGCTTAACCAAATATTTCTTTCAGCTTATCATCCTTGTGCCATATTCCAAGCATCAATGTGGGATCTGATGGAATAAACCAAACAAAAACAAACCAGGGTTTCTAGAGGTTAGACCACCTCAACCCTCAACCAATGATTCTACCTCATGTTGGAAAATCACTAACCATCACTAGATCAGTCTCTACCCACGATGTTCATGGCTCTAGAGCATTTGTTCCAACTAGGGCTTCTAGGACTAGTAACTCAACCCACAGCTGATGTCGGGCTTCCAAATTTTTTTCCCAACTAGGGCTTCTAGGACAAGTAACTCAACCCACTAAGGGATTCTAGAGCATTTTTCCAACTAAGGATTCTAGGACTAGTAACTCAACCCAAGCTTTTACAGGGCTTCGAGATCGTTTGTCCTACCAAGGCTTCCAAGAACTAATAACTCAACCCAAAGTCATACAGAACATGAGCACCAATATGAAAAACAAGGTAAACCCACAACACTGTGGATAACCAAGAAATGGAAAGGCTAGGAAAAACCACTGTCAATCCAGGAAATCCTCCATGTCAATGAGAGATCATAACCAAGAAACCACATGTATGTTCCATGCATGCCAAAACTAGCAAGGAAATCATACATGAAACTCGGTACCTGCAAGAAAAAATCATTGTAGCTTCTAATCCCACTATCCTCTTGTAGTTTCCTTCTCTTCCTTTTCCTTCTTGTTCCAAATCCCAAGTATGCCACACTCCTCCAAGAGTGCTCCAAGAAAAGCTCTAAGTGTCCAATAGTATGAGAGAGAGAGAGAGAGAGAGCTCCAAAAATGAACTGTCAAAAGCTAACACTAAAAAAAAGCTGTGAATTGATCCTCAAAATCCTTTTTATTGTTGATGCCTCTATTTTCTTCATTTTCCATTATTTTCCTTCAATTTCCTCCTCACATGCAACTTGTGACCTTTCACCTTCCTTTTCTCCTATTTTCCTTTATTTTCATAAATAAAATGTCAATTACTACCTCTTTTCTTTTTCAAAGGCTTTTCCATTTCCTTTGCCACTTTCCATAGCTAGTAATTAATCATAAGTGATCCCTCTCACTATATTTTTTCCCAACATTCATCTTGGAATATGTGTCCCATGACCATGGTATTATTTTTCCTTTATTAAATTTATTACATGAAGTTTTAACTCGGGGTTATTATAGACCCTTCCCCCTTAGGGGAACACTGTCCTTAATGTTCAATGACACCCACAACCAGCAAGGTCGATGAACATAAAAACATACTACCCATGGAGCTTTATAACATAGATCATTGCAATGTTTACAATGAACATCTTGTTGAAAGAAAACCAACAAAACCAACATGACAAAAATAAAAACATGACATCTATACCTCTTATTGGAGCTTTATAACATAACTTGATGCGATATTTACATCATATATATGCATATATACATATACCAAAACTATGTTTCCTCAACTAGTAGACAAGGAAGAATACTTTGCATGCATCTGATCAACCCTCTCCCATGTAGCTTCATCAGGCCCAAAGTTTTTGCACTGCACTTTAACCTACTCGATTGCTCAGTTCCGGAGCATGAACATCTTTCTCTACAAAATGCACTAAGGTTCCAGCTGTAAATATCCTTCTGGATCCACCTACAATACATACCAGTTAATCACATGATCAACATCTTTAACATACCTCTTAAGTAATGGCACATGGAAAGCATCATGGAATTTTATTGTCAGAGACAATGCAAGTAGGTAGGCCACTAGTTCAATCCTCTTAAGGATCTCAAAAGGCCCACAATACGAGGTGTCAACTTCGTACATGTACCAATCCTCAAGGAGCTCTTCTTATGCTTGACGTGAAAGCACACATGTTCCCCAACCTAAAACTCCTTAAACACCTTGTTGGTCAAGGTTGTCATTGATGTCAATATGGCATTGTTGGAGATGGAAAATATTCTTGTGATACATGCCTTAAACCCTTTCATGATGTTTCCCTAACTGCTTAACAAAACCCTAAGTACATTTATGCCCTAGATTAATGATGCATGATGTAAATTCCCATAATACTCTAGAAGCTTCCTTAGCCCTAACACATTGATGAAAGTCCTAATACTTATGATGCCCTTAAGATACATGAATGGAAGCCTATGTGTATGTAGCCTTAATCCTAATGAAGAAACCCTTGCCTTGATGTCCATGAAAAGCCTTAGATCATTGATGATGAAGCCTTAAATGAAGATGCCAATGAATACATATTGAAAAGGAACCCTAATCTTGTTGATGCCCATGGTACCTTTAAAGAAGACCTAATACTAATATGCTTGATGACCTAATTCTATAAATAAGGAGCCCTAAACATTGGATGCCTAAAACTAAAATCCTAATGGATTCCATAAATAAAATAATAATGACAATCTCACAAAAAATAATTTTATTGGTGGTAAATTGACCATATTTAAGGATGGGATTGGTAGAAGAGTGTAGATTATTTTTTCATCTTCCTAACGAGCTATTACATGCCCCCAAATTCCTTATTGTTGAAGATAAATCCATTTTTGAAATCAGCACATGTAAAAAATTATCAATGTCCAAGCCGACTTGAGTAGGTTCATAACCCTTGGAAAAGAGATGTGTCACTTCAGAATATGGAAAAACCACTATAAACCTAAAATTTTCCATTCAAGCTCATATTTTTCGGTGGAGATAAGACAAGAGGTAGAGAAGCAACCACAGTTTAGAAAAGCAAGGAAGACAAGTTTGCAGAATTATTCTTGGGTTAAATAGTCTCCCATAGGTTTGAGCTAGGAGCAGAGAAGTTGTCGTAGTTGTCATGGTTGAAGTTATCATAGTTTCCATGGTTGAAGCTACCATACTTGCCATGGTCAAAGCTATTGTAGTTGCTGTGGTCGAGGCTGTCAGAGTTGTCTTGGTTGAAGCTGTCGCAAATGCCATAGTTGATGTGGTTGAAGCTACCGTGGTCGAAGCTGTCATAGTTGCCGTGGTTGAAGCTACCATGGTCGAAGCTACCATAGTTGTTGTGGTTGAAGCTATCATGGCTGAAGTTGTCATGGACAAAGTGTTTATTTATTGGGATTGGACAAATAGGGTAGAGTTGGAGAACTTTATGAAGCAACATATTGAAGATTTGTGGAGATCATTGAAGACCATGATGCATTGAAGCCATAATGAGGTAACCTTGGAGATTTTGTTTGGGTGACATGAAGAGAAGTGGCAATTCCTTCTAAGAAGGCAAGGTTTTCATTGATGACGTGAAGTGGAGACTAAGGGAAAGCATAGATGAATATTGACAAGGCTTGTTGAAGAAGAGATTGGGAACCATGAAGTATAACCAAATACATATTGATGAAGTAAAGTAAGGGTTGGAGCCGAAGAGGTTGGAGCCTTGAAAATACAAGGTTGGTGCCTTGGAGGATAGGGTTGGAGCCCTAGAGGATTGTAGTCCTCAAGAAACTAGGTCGGAGCTTGAACCAGATATAGGGTTCGAGCCCTTGAGGTTGGTGCCTCAAAATTGACAAGGTTGGAGCCTTGGAAGTCCAAGTTGGTGTTTGGAAAATACAGTTTGGAGCCTGGGAGATTGAAGATCATTGTCTTCATCTAGGGTTGGAGCCCTACATATATTGTACTTGATTTATTATAAATAAGAAATTAATAAAAGCGTTTATTCTTATTGGTCGTTTTGTGTTCTAAATATAAGTGATCTAACTGGTAAATGTAACAATTGAAAAGAAATACTGATTCACCCCCCTCTCAGTATTTCCAACAATAGTATTAGAGCCAGTACCTTCACTCAAAGCCTAATAGCTTGAAGGTTTATCCTTAGAATACAATTGAAAAAACCAAGGAAGAAAGCCTCCAATCCTCCTAAAGATGTCTCTTCCTCAACCATGAAAACTGAAGACAATCAAATTGAGAAATTTCTAGTGTTCAATGAAAACTTTGATGTAAGGAAGGTAAGAATGAGAATTTTCTTAATGGATCAAGGCGTTGGAGTATGGGAATTAGTGATTATTGATAGCACGATGGACGATGAATCCAAGGAGTACAATACAAAAGCAATGAAGACAATTTTGAATGGGCTACCAAATTCTATAAACACCAATTTACAAAAATGTTCGTCTCTATATTTGGAAGGTTTCTTGCTAGTCCATTGAAAAACATTCTTGCTTGTTGATTATAAATGAGTTTCTTGAACACATACTTCATATATATTGGTTGGATTAAACACAAGTACAATATGTCCCAAATAACTATGTAATCCCCCTATGTATTTAAGGAGAGTATCTTGTGAAGACAAATCAACACCAAAGATTAAATCTTTTCTTCTAAATCCTTGTGTGTAACTTTGGACACTTAGACCTTTAGCTTGTGTAAAATTTTTCCAATCCATACTTTCTTTTTTCATGTAAGCTAATGGATAAAATTGTCTTGTTAATGAATCTATAAAATCGTTCTGAGAGGAGATAATTTTACCCCTTTTATTCAAATCTCCTTCGACCTCCCACCAGATGAGGGTTGCACTTTCCAAATTAAGAGAAGCAAGATGGATCTTAGTAACATCATAATTAATCTTTCGAATCCTGTAATAGAATTCAATTTGACGAACCTAATTATCCATATTTTTAGCATTTACTTCCCCATTGTATGTAGGCAATTAAAACTTGATATGAAGCTTAAGAAAAGGAAACTTAGCATGTTCTTTTGGAGATCTAGGAGGAGTATGTATAGGTGTCAAAGGAGGTGTAGAAGGAGCTGATGATGGAGGTGAAGATGGAGGTGGATGTGGAGGCTTGCTCCCATCACCGCCATTACCTTTTGGATGATTTGAACTCTCTTCTTTAATGTTAGGTCCCTATAATACTAGTGTATTCCCTTATTAGTATTGTCATTGTAGCCCCTTATTATTATTGGTGTGTGCATGTTGTCCCCATAATATTATTATTGTGCCCCATAGAAGCCCACTATTATTATTGTTGTGCCCTTACATTATTATTGTTATGTCAACTCTGATTATATTGTGACCCCTTAGACTCCTATATATAGAAAGGAGGCCTTGTCATTTGTATCATCCAAGAATGGTTCATTTGTATAATGTAAAGGAGGTTTCCCCCTTGAAGAGGATGATTTTGAAGTCATTGATCTATATTTTCTTCTATTTTTTGAGCTGGTTTCATAACATTTGGTATCAGAGCTTTGGATTCTAGGGTTTCATTGCTCCAAATAGGTCATCGTGGAATTTTTGCTACAATGTTTTTTCAATGATGTTTCAGAAGCTAAAATTAAAAGCCATTTGAGCTGAAATCTTGTTGAACCTCGGGTCCGAATTTCAAATATTTTCCCGCTATAGTTTCGAAGATATGATCCAAGGAAGTTAAGGTTTTTGTAGGCTCTCGAATTACATCCCAAACAGGTGACCTTGGGAAAATTGTCATAAATTTCTCTCTGAGCGCAGATTGAAATTTCATAAGAAGTTACAAAAATAGGAAGAAATTTAGTTTTCTCTGTATCATTTTCAGGTCAGAAGGTTGAAACAGTGACACGTGGCAAGTTGTACACATTTGCTCTATCAAGCCAGTCTATAATCAAGTCATCATGGGAGATTTGGAATAACTCTTTCTTGATGAATCCAATATTGATCATACTGGTGGGGTTCGAGAGAGGATTCAGTACATAATTTCAATTTCAGACCTTGGAGATCCAAAATTACAGAGATACAACATATTCAATATCGAGCTCCTACAAAGAGACAAAATGTGTAGTTTTTTTTTAAAATTTGCATAAGTTTGGTTTGAAAAATTAGTTTGAAGTGATGCAAAGGGCATAGTGAGGCATAATTATAATTAATTGATGTCAAAAAGAAAGAAAATGGAAACACCTAGTAAGCAACCTGAAAGATTTACCATGACTCATGAAGAAGAGGAATAAATTCAACATGATATATCAAAATTATGAGACCAAGTGCAGCAATTTTCACTCTTAGAAAAAGTAACAGAAGCTAAGATGGAAGGTTTAAATAAATGCATGGAACCTAAGGTGAATGGCATGGAAGCTAAGATGGATGGCATGGAAGCTAAGATGGATGGTATAGAAGCAAAACTTGAAGGTAACATGCAATATTTGAAGATCAATTTGACAAAGTTGCCACAAGAAATGCTTACTAATGGCGAAAGGGTAGTAAAGGAAACTCATGATGAGAACAAAAGAAATGTTAATAATGATTTCATAGACTCTAAAATTGGATTGAAGACCCACCATGTTCCAAAGATCGATATGTGGAAGTTTGATGGCAAGGTTCCCGTCACATGGATACTACAGATGGAGCAACATTTCAATCTCCATAATGGACAGAACACACAAAAGGTAAGCATTGCAACTTTATATTTGGAACCCAATTAGTTTGTATGGTATCGATGGATTTTCTCTCATAAAAAAATTTTCACTTCGACAATTTTTACAGAAGAAATGGTAGCACATTATGAGGATACAAAAAGAAAAACCTTTTTTAGCCAATTGATAAATATTAAACAAAAAGGTTCAATGGTGGAGCACATTGAGGACTTCCAAAAATTGAATATAAGGGTAAAAGATATTCCAGAGGAGCATAGGATTGATGTCTTCATAGGGACTTTAAAGGATAACATCCAACATGAAGTTCACCTTTGGGAACCTGATTCATTGGAGAAGGAATTCAGGTTGGCAAGAAAAATTGAAAGAAAAATTATGGCAACAAGGAAGCTTACCACTCACAACTATAAAGATGGAAGTTTTGTTGCCACTAGCCTTCCACAACCTACAAGGTTGACACCACAACAATTGGAAGAAAAAAAGGGCAAAAGGGCTTTGTTACAGTTGTGATAGAAAATACACTAAAGTTCATAAGTCTGCAGAGAATAAATTATTTTATATAGATTGTGAAGAGGAGGAAGAAAAGAAGAGGCTATACACTAGGAATAAACCCTAGAGAAAGAAGAAATGAATCTGACCATATCTTGTAATGCATTGGCCAAAATTACCACTCCTCAAACTCTCAAGATAGAAGGGCATATCAAGAAGAAAAAGGAAATAGTGTTGATTGATTCGGGAAGTACCCATAATTTTATTCATTGTAAGATATCCAAGGAATTGAATTGCTTCTTATATCCAAGACCAGAGTGTCAAGTGATGCATGCAAATGGAGGAACCATAAATTGCTCTGGAAAGTGCCATAATATCAAGATACCCATGGGAAAATATGTATTGAATAGTCCAATGTTTTCCATTCCAATGGGTGGTGCTGATGTTGTACTAGGAGTCCAATGGCTACAATATTTGGGTAAGATAACTTTGAATTTTCAAGAACTTTTCTTGATTTTTTTTTCATAAGGAAAGGAAGTTGAATTAAGGGGTATCATAGGGAAACTGGGAAATATAATCAACTCTAATAGCATGAAAAATCTTCTAAAGAAAGAATAACAAGGCATAATTGCACAATTATGTTCACTAGAGGTTTCCACATCGAAATCATCTATTTCTCTAGATGTCAAAAAAGTATTGGACAATCATTCCATCGTATTTGAGATTCCCAAAGGTCTCCCACCTATTCATGATCATGATCATGCTATTCATTTGATTCCAGGAAGTGCTCCTCCAAACAATAGGACTTACAGATATCCCTATGCCCAAAAGAGTGAAATTGAACATATGGTTGCAAGAATGCTAGAGACTGGTATAATTCAACCTAGTCAAAGCTATTTCTTAGCTCCAATAGTATTGGTGCACAAGAAGGATGGATCATGGTGTATGTGTCCAGATTATAGGGAGATCAACAAGCTCACTATTAAAGATAAAGTTCCTATTCCTGTTATTGATGAATTATTGGATGAATTACATGGATCAATTTACTTCACCAAGTTGGATCTTCATTCAGGATATCATCAAATCGGAATGAAGACTGAAGACATTTCAAAAAGAACATTTAGAACTCATGAGCGTCATTAAGAATTTTTGGTCATGCCTTTTGGCCTTACTAATGCACCTTCTACTTTTCAAGGTTTGATGAAATCCATTTTCAAACCCTTCCTTAGAAAATTTGTGTTTGTATTTTTTGATGATATATTAATCTACAACAAGTCTTTGAAGGATCATGTTCAACATGTTGACAGGGTGATTAAACTATTGGAGGAGAAACAATTATATAAAAAAAACTTCAAATGTTTCTTTGGAGTACAAGAGGTGGAATATTTGGGTCATATTTATCTCATGAAGGTGTTAAGGTAGACCCTAGCAAAATTAAATCCATTAAGGAATGGAAAATCCCCACATCCATAAAGCATCTGCGATAATTTTTTGGGTTGACAGGGTATTATCGCAAGTTTGTTAATTATTATGGGAGAATAGCAGCACCTCTAACAACATTATTGTAGAAAGATGTATTTTCATGGACTCTAGAAGAAACAAAGGCCTTTAAACATCTTAAAGAGGTAATGTGCCAAGCACCAGTCATAGCTATGCCAAACTTCACAAAAACCTTTATTGTGGAATGTGATGCCTTAGGAAATGGAATTGGTGTTGTTTTAATGTAAGAAGAAATACCCATTTCTTTCGAAAGTCGTCCAATCAAAGGAAACTATTTATACAAAGCTATTTATGAGAAGGAAATATTGGCAATACTACATCCACTTAAGAAATTGCGAGCTTACCTAATGGGAAGACACTTCAAGGTAAAAATGGATCATGATAGTCTTAAATACATTTTAGAACAAATATTATCTTCAGAAGAGAAGCAAAAATGGGTCACAAAGATGTTGGTTTATGAATTTGAAATCATCTACAAAAAGGGAAGAAAAATGTTGTTGTAGATGCATACTTAAGAAAGGATGAGGATGTGGAAGCATTGCTTTGCGCCATTTCTATTATCCAACCAGATTAGATAAACAAAGCAAGGGATGAATGGAAGAATGACAAAGAAGTGTAGGAACTCATTCAAAAGTTACAACAAGATCCCATTACATTTGATACATTTAGTTGGAAAAATGATTAGTTATGGTACAAAGATCTCTTATACCTTTGTAAGAATTCCCAACTCAAAGAAAAGATTCTTATGGAATTGCACACCTCTCCCTTAGGTGGGCACTCAGGATTTTTAAAAACTTACCACAGGGTTAAGAAGGATTTTTTTTGGGATGGCCTTAAATCTAATATTCAAAATTTTATTGTAGAATGTTTGGATTGCCAACAAAATAAAGTTGAAATAATTAACACCCCAGGACTATTACAACCTTTATCCATTCAAAGTCAACGTTGGGAGGAGGTTTCAATGGATTTTATCACAAGTTTACCCAAGTCCAAAGGAAAGAGTGTCATCATGGTGGTAGTTGATGAATACCAAGTATGCACACTTTTTTGCATTATTCATCCATTTAACCTACAATGCTATTGCATTATGGAACAATTCAAAGCTACATGGAACCAACGATTATTGTCAAGTGAAGAGATCCCATTCATAGAATTTTTGAAAAATATTTTTGTATGGGCACTCAGTTGCTCATAGCTCATCTCATCACGCTCAATCTGATGGGCCTAACTGAGATAGTACAAATGTTGAAGGATATCTCGTTCTTTGTATCTGATAAAATAAACAATGGGTCAATGGTTGCCTTGGCGGAATGTGATAACACTCCTTCCATACTGCAGACAAAATGACCCCATTTAGCACTTTATGGATATCATCCACCGTCCATCACATCATATTTAAGAGAAAATTCTAAGGTTCAAGCAGTGGAAGATCACATCAAGCATCAACAATAAGTTCTCCAACTCTTAAAGGATAACCTCACTTTAGCGCATAATAGAATGAAACAACAAGCATATCAACATCTCAACAAAAGAAGTTTTAATGTAGGTGACTGGGTATTTCTACGGCTAAAACCATACAAACAAATTTACCTCAAGCAAGATAAGAAGAATAATAAATTATCACCAAAGTATTATGGTCCATACAAGGTGTTGCAAAATATTGGTACTATGGCATACAAATTGGAGCTTCCTGCAGCTTCCCGAATGCACCTAGTTTTCCATGTTTCATGCTTAAATAACGTTATAGGTGACAATCTCCCAATTCAAACAATATTGCCATAACTTGACGAGGAAGGAAAAATCATATTGGAACCTGAAACCGTCACAAAAACAAGAACTCGACAACTACGAAATTGATCAATTTCAGAGTATCTCATCAAGTGGAAGAACTTACCCATTGAAGTTTCCACATGGGAGGATGATAATTTTATATAGAAGCATCCAAAACTACTCAAGCGTTGAGGACAACACTTTTTTGAAGGAGAGGGGTATGTTAGGTCCCTATAATACTAGTGTATTCAATTATTAGAATTGTCATTGTAGCCTCTTATTGTTATTGTTGTGCCCATGTTGTCCCCATATTGTTATTATTGTCCCCCATATAAGCCCACTATTGTTATTTTTGTGCTCTTACATATTATTGTTATGTCAGCTCTGATTATATTGTGACCCCTTAGACTCCTATATATGTAAAGGAGGCCTTGTCATTTGTATATCCAAGAATGGTTCGTTTGTATAATGTAAAGAAGGTTAATCCCTCGAAGAGGCTGATTTTGAAGTTGCTGATCTATATTTTCTTCTATTTTATGAGCTGGTTGCATAACATTGAAAGCTTGTTGTCCTCTCATTGTGGGATCATGGTAGGTTGAGGGTGGAGGTGGTTCAACCTTGTAAGCCCTTCGTTATTTATATCTTAGTTTATTCCATGAGATCCCACATTCATGCCTGGAATATGGAAAGGGGGTGATTGACTAAAGAGAGATTTGCTTCAGGTCAATCTATGGTCGGGTGGTACTTGGAAGTCCTTGACTTGGTTGGATTTTGCATATGTAATTAAGAGTTATTTTAATATTATGATTAATAATCACATGTATTTATTATTATGTTTATTATATGACAAATATTTCATGGTTCCTATTCTCGTTACAAGCATGGTTCTATGATATGTTCCAATTATGACTCTTGTTCATGATTTGAATTGTTAATGAATGGTTGGTGAATGCATAAACTAACAAGTGTTATTGTAGCTAGCTAAAGAGGGGATAGATCATTCTTGATGATTCTCTGGTGAGCTTATTGAATCAGTGAACAAATATTTATTTTATGACCTATAAGTACTATGTACACAAAGTGTTTGTATAAATGAGTAATTTGGACCTCTAACTTCCCAAGCTGGTAAATTTGGCATATGATCTCCTTTTCATAATCATAATACCTCATTTCAAATAATCCATGAGGAGGCAAACAATAAAATCTATAGTTTAGACTTTGGCACATTTTTGGTCTCTCCATTTTCCTGAAAATCTCCTTTAGTCACTCAAAATGGTCTCAGAGGTTTAAGACCCAAAAAAGTGCCAAAAATAGAAATTTATGTTAAATTTAAGGAAAACAAACTGAAAGTATTAGTGTTGGGCCATTCTAGGTTAATAACGGTGTGATTATATGTCAGTGGGTGTTTGCATTCATTTCTAGACATGTGGACCCCATTTTCCATAAGTGCATTGTGGAAATATGGCATGGTAACTCTCATATGATGTTTACCCTGGTGAGCAGGTCAATGTGGGTAAATGTGTGGTGGGATATGTGCATATTTTTATGCGTGCATTGTGATGGTTATGGTTATCATACATGTGGTTATTATTGCAGTTTTGTGTTATCATGCATGATGTTGATATGTTGATGTCATTATATATCTATATCGTGCTAATCTGGACTAATTATGTAGATGAGATAGCCTTCCCTAAATTACACTGAGGTATGATTTTGATTATGGTATCTATTTGGTTTATCTAACATTTCATGTTTGCAAGAAGAAGAAGATCATAGATAACGAGAAAAATGGTGGATTACAACTCACGTGAATCTCCCTATAGATCAGTTGAGGAGTAAGGAGATGAGTATTCTCCTGATATAGGAGATACATTGAGGATTTTAAGGGAAGATATCATAAGTTGCAAGGAAGATAGTGGTAGGTTGATTGAGGCTCAGGAAAGACTTGCAAGGCTCCCAAAAAGAAAGAAATTGTTAATGTAGTGATTCTACAGAGTTGTTCAGAGTTGCAGAAACAAGGGAAGATGGGGATAAATTATGGAGATAGGTAGGAGGAGTAGACTAATGGGGCAGATGGTATTAGATCTCGATCATGATAGGTTTGATAGAGAGGACAAATTCAGATGTTGTATATCATTGGAAACACCTCACATGAGGACTTGTGTGTATGGGTTTTATTCTAGCTCTTGTTCTAGGAAACATCACCTTCATCACTATCATCATCCTTATAGGAGGAGTCAGTGTTTTCCAAAGGAGTTTAGGAGTGAGTATCTGCCAAAGGAGTTTAGGAAATTCAAGCCCCCTACATTTGATGGAGAGATGAAGAAATCAGAAGATGCAGAAGCATAGTTGCTTGGTATGAAGAAGTTCTTGGCACTGCATGACTATTCAAAGAACATGGAAGCCAAAATAGGCACCTTCAGTCTTAAAGGAAAAATAGACATTTGGCAGGAAGATATGAAGAATTTCAAGAGCACCTAAGAAGAGGATTTTATTTCGCATTAGTTTGAGATACTCTTTAAGAAGAAGTACATATCTAAGAGGTATTATGATGACATGGCTAAGGATTTTTATGAGATGTAGATGGGTTCTATGATAGATGACGAATACGCTAGCAGATTCTTGGAGCTGTTGAGGCATGTGCCTCAAGGAGGAGAAAGTGAAGATTTAAAGGTTCAGCAGTGGAATGCCAGTAGCATTCAGAGACAAGATTGAGTTTGATGAGGCTCATTCGCTGGAGGAAGTGTTGTGGTATTCAACAACCCCCCATTTATTAATGATAGTAGTTAATATTACATTAACAAATGGGGACCCTTTAAAATTTTTTTATAAAAAAAAACAGAACTTAGCATTTAGGCATTTCTTTTATTTTTTGGAATAAAGCAAAGATAACAATCAAAACCTTTCTAAGGAACTACTAAATACTTACCTTTTCATATATAGCATGTCTAAAACCCACCAAATGACTTTATAGTTGATTTTATCATAAAAAACTGATGCAAACAGAAGACCTTAGGATTTTTCAAGCTTAAGTCTCGCATCGCATATCACCACTTGTAAAGGACCTGCTTTTAACATGATATTGCGAAATATGTGAGATGTGAAACTGTGATGGTATTGTGACCTTTATTGCATCACATTTTAGGCATTCAAACAAAACCGGTGTACTTACCACTAGCTGATATTGCGAAATGCGATTAGCACCCAGACCCACACCTTAAAATATTATGAGTAAATGTTTTTAGTCAATTAGGTCTTTTACATAGGATAAACCTAGCAATTAGCTATGTTTTGAAACAACTAATGGATGGCTCGCATCTCGCATCTCACAAAAACACAACAGGAGATAAGAAAGGTAATAGGGACATATTGCAATATGTGATATTGCTTCACAAATCGCACAATCGCTATTATCGCAGTACAATGGCTCACCACCCTAGAAGATTTCATCCCGTTTTACGATACAAACATTTATGAGCATTAAACCTAAGGGATAACGAATCATTAGTGGGCATTTAGTGGAAAATAACTACATGTATATGTGAAAAGCCATTTATCTTGATATGATATCTTCTTACGTGCGCTCAAATAAACCTCTTTTTACCACCTTTACAAGCTATCCACATTTTTTCATTTTTTACATTTATCTTTGTGTATCCGATAGATGTTGTTCTCCATTTTTAGGAAAAACCCGTAGAGCAAAGCGTTGAGAAAATGGTGAATAAAGGTAAGGCTGTCGCCTCTAAGAAGAAAGAGATGACTCCCCTATTCACAGATACCACATGCAGCAGAGAGGGAGGAACCTCTACATGGGAAGATATGTATAACATACTGGAGGAAGAACAACCGAGGATTATGGAAACAAATTTAGTTACAGTTGACGGATGTGATTCCTTAGACGCTTCCAATGCTGGAGACGACATGCTTGTTTTTGCACTGCATAGCCGCTCGACTGAAGATAATCTCTTATACCAATATGGTAAAATGCGTCATCGATGAAGCTGGCATCTTAGAAAGAGAATTCAAGACAAGGATCCAAGAGGTTATGGGGTCTTTTACCTCGGACAACCTACAATTTATGTACCACCTACCAAAAGCCCAAGTCATCTACAACAACCAATTCATAGAGAAGTTTGCTAAAGAGAACAATGACCTAGTGGACTGCACCCATGCCTAGTCAAATAATGAAGAGAAAATCAAGAAAGACAAAAACGATATGTACACTACTTCATCTATTTGTCCCCCTTATGGTTTTGCAACAGCTATGTTATGTATACTGTTTGGCAGAACTGATAGTACTAAGTTCTCTCGAGAGTGGTTTTCGTTAATAGATGTAGCTGTTAACGCAACTGTAATGAATTGGGCACAAATTTTGTTAGACAATTTAGCAAAAGCAATTATCGAGTATAGAAGGAAAATAAGTGTTGCATCGAGGGTTTACCCTCCATTTTTTATGAGCACCTATGTCATGGATGCTATTTGTTTTAGTTCAAAATTCCCTATCATGGGGTGGAAATGGAATATCCAAAATCCACTCCCTATTCACATATACCACAAGGACATGTGGGAATCCAATTTTGAACCACATTTTTTCAAGATTTGCCATTAAGTTATACTCCCTATTCACAAGCGGCTTTATAATCGAGATGCCCCCAGGTTTTCCCAAGAAGCTGAAGTTGACATACTCCCAGTGGCCAGATGGTTTGGGGAGGAAACATTTACATATATCAAAGTTTTTGGCAGCATCACCTCCCCCCATGTCCTCCCATACTATGTTCTAGATAAATTAATGGCTAGAGAGATAGTTGATCAAATAACTAGTGAGGGAGGAATGAGCAAGAAACTTAAATGATAAAAAAAGGCCATTTGGCCTACATTCCCTATACAGTGCGGAGCATTTACATTACACGACCTAGGGTATGCATTCAAAGAAGTAGAGAACATGCTATCTCTGCAATTACCTAAATTCCCTGGACGACAATATGATCTGTTCGACACTGTCAAGGATTTAACCACTCTAGTGAAAATAAAAGTATTCAGTAATGAGGAGGATGTTTTTGATGACATATTTTTGTAGAAGAACACCTTCACAGAGGTGAAGCATATGGCACAACTACTTTTTTTACCGTGAAGACTTGGAATTTTTTTTATAGCTACAGAGAAAGAAGGCTAGCAACAGTCCCCTTAGACCAATTATTGAGTAAACCAATAAGGGAGCCTACTCCCAGTGTGACTATAGAAGGTGACTCCAAAGAAAATTCCAAGTCTGATTCTGGAGTAGAATCTCAAGAGAAATATATCAGGGAATTGCAACAGTCATCACAAAATGGGAAACGCAGAAGCATGGAGTCAGTGCGAGATACAACCCAATCTACACAGAATATAGCTATAGAAGCTTAAGCTAGCAAGCAAGTTGAAATTCTTGCTACCTCCGCACAGCCAATAAAACACATGGTAATTGACTTAGAGGAAGAGTGGGACACTTTTAATAAAAGTCTTAATGTAGAGGAACAGGTGCTAGAGTTGAAAAATCCACAACAGAAAATAGCCCTGGAAATTATAGTAGAAGAAACCACAAATACGCAAGAGATAAAGCACATCCTTGTTACCTGTACTTCCGAAATAGTTTTGAGAATTGAAGAAATAGCCCCTCTGGATGTATTTTATAACCCACATCATAAAGCTGTGGTGAAAAGGCAAAGAAAGAAAAGTAAATTGGACTCTATAGTTGCTACTACCCCTGAAAATGAACCAATGGATGTTCTATGGAAGGACTCGCCGTTGATCCATCTGCCAACCTCACTAGAATCTCATAGTTTGTAGGTGCTTATGCTACAACGACCATAGACAAAGAAACAAAAATCCAAATGTTGCTTAGAGAAAAAGAGAATAACATAACATCGTTTGAGCAACAGTTACAACAAGTCAAATCCAACCAGCAAGCAAAGATATAGTTGGCTAAGCTTCAACAGGTATTTGAACATATGCAAATAGAACATCGAACCAGTTTAGCTGAGAAGGAAGCACAAGTTCAAAAAATAATTGATCTACATAAAGAAAATCCAAAAATGGATTAGTTTGTTACCGAAGCACTCGGTCTTAACTCCTAGCTGATGCATCAGAAAGAATTGCTGTGCCAAAGATTTCATATTGGAAATCCTATTGCGAAACAAGCGATAAACTAACAAGTCAAGTCGCAGAAATGTGACTTGAATATGATGAGATCTTTAGAAAAGTCTCCTATTTCATCACCTGGAAAAATACAGAGGATGGGAGAAAAGCCAACCTACCCAAGCTAGAAGAATTGCATAAAGAAATTTTATTTGCAGGCGAGGATTCTAGGTTTAAAAAGCATAAAAGGCGACAACGGATGTGGCGATAGTAGCAAACTGTGTCATAGAAAATATCAATGAGAATTTTCATAGTGTCAATCTTGTGGTAGAATACATTCCAGGTTTCCTTCCTAATGTGAAACAGCTCGAACAACAATAGAAATAGGCAGTGAAAGAAAAGGCTGAAGTGATAAGGCGAACGACCAGGTTAGACTGGGAGGCATATTGGCAACATTTGGTCAAGCCTCACAACCAATGGATGACCCTGTGATGCCTAATCACTTCCACAGAGAAAATGGCGCCAACACTGACCAATGCCGTATTCGCTAGACAATTGAAAACTGAAGTCAGCCAACCAACACAGCTGAAGCCCATGATGGATATTTGCGATCTGAAGGATCAAATGCAGGACAATTAGTCACCTTGTTTATTTCCATTTTAGTTTTATTTTTGCACAAATTGAGGCAGGTCGTTTAAACCTCCTCAAATATTTTTGTAATAATCTATCTTTAGTTTTATAGTTTTAGTATTTAAACCCTTCTCATACATTTAGAGAGGGGCCCAGAATTTTATCAAAAAATCTCTTCAAAATATGCACTTCTGTCCCTTTGAGGAAGTTCTGATGAAATATATGGAACAAGATTTATTTTTATCTGATTTAGCATATTCTACTGAAATTGCACTTTTGTACTCTTAGATGATGTTGAATGGATTGAAGATAGATCAATATTGCTGAAACACATGAGTAGGACGTATTATAAATGGTACTTTTATCTCGTAATCCTTTTTACTTATGTATTAAGCAGTAATTTCTTTTCGAAATGTTTATGTATGAAAGTCTTAATTTTGATTATCGTTATTGCACTTCTATATGATGATGATGTTTATTTTATTCTGATTATATGAATAACTCTTTATGCGATATATCTTTCACAATTGTTTCAGCTAAATTTTTATACGAAACAATTATTGTTAAAACGAATTCACTTCTAATCACAATTGAATAATATTTATTACCAATTGCTTTCAGAAATTATTGTAGATCACATACATCAAGTTAATCCCGGGTATATTTATAATTAGATAGTTCTTAAATTATAATAAAATTCATTGTGATTGATTAGTTTAGATTAGATTACTTTTAGCTTAGACATTACCTTAAAATATCATACATCACCCCATTACCACAAGCATTAATAGATTGGGAAACTAGTCCCATTATCCCCAGTCAGAGCCACTACTCCAAACAGAAAAGGATCTGCCAACCAAGGTCCAGACTGGGTGGTTTTCCCCCATGTTGAGGCCATGATTTTCGAGGCTTCAACAGGAAGCCATCAAGAAACTGAAACATTGTTATGAGTAGTCAAAGCACAAGTCTAATCCTAAGCATGGTTGGAAAGGGAATGATAACGTTAAAGGAAAATGGACTCATAAGTGAACAAGATCTTAGGATGTAGGTGAGAAAGAGAATGTGGCTCCTTACAAGAAGTTCAATGCAGATGAGAAGGGACATGGACCTCAGCCAGGAGAGCAATAGAATAGAAGTAGTGGAAGGGAACCGTGTTGAGTTGCATTTGTGGTAAAGATCATCAAAAGAAGGATTTTCCATTGTGCCAGGGTGGAAATATCAGATTTACAGTGCTCAAGAGGCACAAATAGTTGGAGACATTGGCCGTCATATCCCTTAGATTTATGCAACAGTCAACAACATGCAAGTTCATTTTCAGGCATCCATTATTGAGATGGATGGTAAGCTTCATGTTCAAGTTGTTTATATTTTGATTGACCCTCGATTTAACTATAGTTATAATAGTCCTAACGTAGTGGGTAAGTGTTGTTTGGGTAAAGAACTGCATGCAAAATCTTGGTTGGTGCAGTTGGGTACATGTATGGTATATATCATAAAATATGAATGAATTTTGTTATTAACTCATCTACTGACATCTAACCAAGCCTCAAATCATGAAATTCTTTGGCTTTATCATTAAAATAATATTCTGTTAAATATTTTTTTCAATGATTCACTAGAATTATTTCTAATTAACACATAAGGGGAGAAAGAGATAAAGTAAAATTCTTTATAAATTTCCTCCAACTCTCTTTTAAGGAACAAATCAAGTACAATAATCCCAAAACCATGGATGAGGTTATTATAAAAGAAATAATTTGTTGCCAACATGCCATGAAAAGAGATGAGAATTTGAAATCATGACCTAAAAAGAAGAAGGAAATATTTTTCGAAGGTGGAAAAGGAAGAAAAATTGAGCAATTTAAGTAATCTAGTAAGGGTTATCAAAACCAGAGTTTCAATAAAAACAACATCAAAATTAAAGGACTCAAATGCAGACTCATAGAAGGTATAAATATGTTAAATTTAATAATAAAGGATTTAATGGAAAATATAAAGAGACTTTAAAGTGTCAGGGATGTGGAGAATCCCAGCCACTATGAAACTGTCCCTAAAATACGAGTTTGATAGAACACATATAGAACATTCAAGAGGCCTCCACCATCAACAATGTGGCTAAATATTTCATGTATAAATGCAGCCTTGTAAGAGCACCAAGCATAGAATTAATCCCTCCATAGTCTAGCCTACTCCAGCCTAGACTACTCTAGTCGATCCTAGCCCACCTTAGGCTAGCTTAGATTAGTTTAGCACATCCTAGTTTAGTTTAGGCTAGCCTACTCAAGCATAGCCCACTCTAGCCTAACATAGCCTTTCTTAGCCTACTCTAGCCTAGCCAAGCCTACCATAGTTTAATCTACTCTAGCCTAGCCCAACCTAGCCTGAGAAGACATATTATAGCCTAACCTAGCCTATTCTAGCTTAGCCTAACCTATTGTAGCCTATCCTATCCTATTCTATCCTATCCTAGCCTACTTTAGGATACCCTACAAACTAATTATATAAATGTACCTCCACAAATTAAATATGGTTGAAGAACCTCCTAGCCTACTGTAGCCTAACTTACTCTATCCTAGCCAAATCAAGCCCAACCTAGTCTAGCCTAGCCTACTTTAGCCTACTTTAGCCTAATTTAGCCTTCTCTAGCCACCTATAACATAGTATAACCTATATTAGACTACTCTAGACTAGCATACTTTATCTTAGCCTAGCCTAGCCTTACATTACTTACCCTAACCTAGCCTACTCTAACCCATCTTACTCTAGTCTTGCCTAGCCAACCATACCCTTGCCTACTATAGCCAAGCCTAGCCTACTTTAGCCTAGCTTAGTCCACTCTAACCTATCAAGCCTACCCTACCTTTTCTTAACGAACACTTCCTTAGCTTATCACATCCTATCCTAGCCTATTCTAGCCTAGCGTAACCTCTTTTTGCATAGTTGATTCTAACATAGTCTAGCCTAGCCTAAGATATTCTAGCCCAACCTAAACTACTCTAACATAGTCAACCCTACTCTAGTCTACCCTTTGTGTGGCTAGCCTACTCTACTCTAGCCTATCCTGGTTTAGACTACTCTAGGCTACTTTAGCCTACTCTAGCCTAGCCTATTCGGTTTGAGCCTACTCTAGCCTAGCCTAGCTTATTGTAGCCTACTGTAGCGTAGCCTAGCCTACTTAAGGAAAGCCTAGCCTAATCTAGCCTAGTGTAGTCTACTCTTCCCTAACCTAATCTATTGTATCCTACTCTATCCTAACTAGCCTACTCCACCATAGTCTATCATAGCCTAGCCTAATGTAGCCTAGCTTGCTATAGCCTATCCTACTTTCTAGCCTACTCTAGCATTGATTAATCTAGCCTAGCCTACTCTAGCTTAGCCTAGCCTAGCATAATATAGCCTAGTTTAGTTTAGCCTACTCTGTCCTAGCCTAGCCTAGCCTAGCGTACTCTAGCCCAACCTATCCTACTCTAGCCTAGCCTAGGCTAGTCTACTATATCCTAGCATAGCCTAGCCTACTCTATCCTAGCCTAACCTACTCTATCTTATCTTATTCTAGCCTAGAATACTCTAGCGTAGAATATTCTAGCCTAGCCTACTCTATCCTAGCCTAACTTACTTTAGCATAACATAGAGTAATATAACATAGCCTACTAGAGACTAACCTAAGCTACTCTAGCTTAGCATAGTCTACTCTAGCCTAGGCTACTCTAACCTATCCTATCTTATCCTAGCCTACTTTAGCCTAGACCACTGTAGCCTAGCCTACTCTATCCTACTATAGCCTAGCTTAGCCTACCCTACCCTAACCTAGACTACTCTAACCTAGACTACATTAGCCTAACCTATTCTATGCTAGCTTACCCTAGCCTACCCTAATCTAGCCTACCCTTGCCTAACTAGCCCTACTCTACTCTTCCCTAGCCTACTCTAGCATAACCTAGCTTATGTAATGCCCCTTAATAATAAATAATAAATAATAAATAATAATAATAAATAATAAATCTCTTAATAATAAACAATTAAAATAATAACTAATAAAAAAAATAATAACAATAACAAAAGCAATAATAATAATAATAAAAGCAATAATAATAATAATAATAACAATAATTTAATAATTAAAAATATTATTTATAATTATAAAGCAACAAAAATCCAAATGTTGCTTAGAGAAAAAGAGAATAACATAACGTCATTTGAGCAACAATTATAGCAAGCCAAATCCAACCAGCAGGCAAAGATACAATTGGCTAAGCTTCAACAGGTATTTGAACAGATGCAAATGGAACATCGAACCAGTTTAACTGAGAAGGAAGCACAGGTGCAGACAATAATTTCTCTACATAAAGACAATCCAAAAATGGATTAGTTTGTTACTGAAGCACTCGGTCTTAACTCCCAGCTGATGCATCAGAAAGAATTGCTGTGGCAAAAGATTTCACATTGGAAATCCTATTGCGAAACAAGCGATAAACTGACAAGTCAAGTCATAGAAATGCGACTTGAATATGATGAGATCTTTAGAAAAGTCTCCTATTTCATCACTTGGAAGAATTGCATAAAGAAATTTTATTTGTAGGTGAGGATTCTTGGTTTAAAAAGCAGAAAAGGAAACAACGGATGTGGTGGTAGTAGCAAACTATGTCATAGAAAATATCAATGAGAATTTGCATAGTGTTAATCTTATGGTAGAATACATTCCAGGTTTCCTTCCTAATGTGAAACAACTCGAACAACAATAGAAATAGGCAGCGAAAGAAAACGCTGAAGTGATAAGGTGAACGACCAGGTTAGACTGGGAGGCATATTGGCAACATTTGGTCAAGCCTCACAACCAATGGATGACCCTGTGATGCCTAATCACTTCCACTGAGAAAATGGTGCCAACACTAACCAATGCCGTATTCGCTAGACAATTGAAAACTGAAGTCAGCCAACCAACACAGCTGAAGCCCATGATGGATATTTGCAATCTGAAGGATCAAATGCAGGACAGTTAGTTACCTTGTTTATTTCCATTTTAATTTTATTTTTGCACAAATTGAGGCAAGTCGTTTAAACCTCCTCAACTACTTTTGTAATAATCTATCTTTAGTTTTATAGTTTTAGTATTTAAACCCTTCTCATGCATTTAGAGAGGGGCCCAGAATTTTATCAAAAAATCTCTTCAAAATATGCACTTTTGTCCCTTTGAGGAAGTTCTAATGAAATATATGGAATACGACTTATTTTTATCTGATTTATCATATTCTACTGAAATTTCACTTTTGTACTCTTAGATGATGTTGAATGGATTGAAGATAGATCAATATTGCTGAAACACATGAGTATGACGTATTATAAATGGTACTTTTATCTCGTAATCCTTTTTACTTATGTATTAAGAAGTAATTTCTTTTCGAATTGTTTATGTATGAAAGTCTAAATTTTGATTATCGTTATTGCACTTCTATATGATGATGATGTTTATTTTATACTGAATATATGAATAACTCTTTATGCGATATATATTTCACAATTGTTTCAGTTAAATTTTTATAGGAAACAATTATTGTTAAAACGAATTCACTTCTAATCACAATTGAATAATCTTTATTACCAATGGCTTTCAGAAATTATTGTAGATCGCATACATCAAGTTAATCCTGGGTATATTTATAATTAGATAGTTCTTAAATTATAATAAAATTCATTGTGATTGATTAGTTTAGATTAGATTACTTTTAGCTTAGACATTACCTTAAAATATCATACATCACCCCATTACCACAAGCATTAATAGATTGGGAAACTAGTCCCATTATCCCCAGTTAGAGCCACTACTCCAAACAGAAATGGAGCTACCAACCAAGGTCCAGAATGGGTGGTTTTCCTCCATGTTGAGGCCACGATTTTCGAGGCTTCAATAGGAAGCCATCACGAAACTAAAACATTGTTATGAGTAGTCAAAGGACAAGTCTAATCCTAAGCATGGTTGGAAAGGGAATGATAACGTTAAAGGAAAATGGACTCATAAGTGAACAAGATCTTAGGATGTAGGTGAGAAAGAGAATGTGGCTCCTTACAAGAAGTTCAATGCAGATGAGAAGGGACGTGGACCTCGGCCAGGAGAGCAATAAAATATAAGTAGTGGCAGAGAACCATTGTTGAGTTGTATTTGTGGTAAAGATCATCAAAAGAAGGATTTTCCATTGTGCCAGGGTGGAAAACTCAGATTTACAGTGCTCAAGAGGCACAAATAGTTGGAGACATTGGTCGTCATATCCATTAGATTTATGCAACAGTCAACAACATGCAAGTTCATTGTCAGGCATCCATTATTGAGATGGATGGTAAGCTTCATGATCAAGTTGTTTATATTTTGATTGATCCTCAATTTAACTATAGTTATAATAGTCCTAACTTAGTGGGTAAGTGTTGTTTGGGTAAAGAACTGCATGCAAAATCTTCTTTGGTGCAGTTGGGTACATGTATGGTATATATCATAAAATATGAATGAATTTTGTTATTAGCTCATCTACTGACATCTAACCAAGCCTCAAATCATGAAATTGTTTGGCTTTATCATTAAAATAATATTCTGTTAAATGTTTTTTTCAATGATTCACTAGAATTATTTCTAATTAACACATAAGGGGAGAAAGAGATAAAGTAAAATTCTTTATAAATTTCCTCACGCTCTCTTTTAAGGAACAAATCAAGTACGATAATTCCAAAACCATGGATGAGGTTATTATAAAAGAAAGAATTTGTTGCCAACATGCCATGAAAAGAGATGAGAATTTGAAATCATGACCTAAAAAGAAGAAGGAAATATTTTTTGAAGGTGGAAAAGGAAGAAAACTTGAGCAATTTAAGTAATCTAGTAAGGGTTATCAAAACCAGAGTTTCAATAAAAACAACATCAAAATTAAAGGACTCAAATGCAGACTCATAAAAGGTATAAATATGTTAAATTTAATAATAGAGGATTTAATGGAAAATATAAAGAGACTTTAAAGTGTCAGGGATGTGGAGAATCCCAGCCACTATGAAACTGTCCCTAAAATACGAGTTTGATAGAACACATATAGAACATTCAAGAGGCCTCCACCATCAACAATGTGGCTAAATATTTCATGTATAAATGCAGCCTTGTAAGAGCACCAAGCATAGAATTAATCCCTCCCTAGTCTAGCCTACTCTAGCCTAGACTACTCTAGTCAATCCTAGCCCACCATAGGCTAGCTTAGATTAGTTTAGCACATCCTAGTTTAGTTTAGGCTAGCCTACTGAAGCATAGCCCACTCTATCCTAACATAGCCTTTCTTAGCCTACTCTAGCCTAGCCAAGCCTACCATAGTTTAATCTACTCTAGCCCAGCCCAACCTAGCCTAAGAAGACATATTATAGCCTAACCTAGCCTATTCTAGCTTAGCCTAACCTATTGTAGCCTATCCTATCCTATTCTATCCTATCCTAGCCTACTTTAGGATACCCTACAAACTAATTATATAAATGTACCTCCACAAATTAAAGGTGGTTGAAGAACCTCCTAGCCTACTGTAACCTAGCTTACTCTATCCTAGCCAAATCAAGCCCAACCTAGTCTAGCCTAGCCTACTTTAGCCTAATTTAACCTTCCCTAGCCACCTCTAACATAGTATAACCTATATTAGACTACTCTAGACTAGCATACTTTATCTTAGCCTAGCCTAGCCTTACATTACTTACCCTAACCTAGCCTACTCTAACCCATCTTACTCTAGTCTTGCCTAGTCAACCATAGCCTTGCCTACTATAGCCAAGCATAGCCTACTTTAGCCTAGCTTAGTCCACTCTAACCTATCAAGCCTACCCTACCTTTGCTTAACGTACACTTACTTAGCTTATCATATCCTATCCTAGCCTATTCTAGCCTAGCATAACCTCTTTTTGCATAGTTGATTCTAACATAGTCTAGCCTAGCCTAAGATATTATAGCCCAACCTAAACTACTCTAACATAGTCAACCCTACTCTAGTCTGGCCTCTGTGTGGCTAGCCTCCTCTACTCTAGCGTATCCTAGTTTAGACTACTCTAGACTACTTTAGCCTACTCTATTTGAGCCTACTCTAGCCTAGCCTAGCTTATTGTAGCCTACTGTAGCCTAGCCTAGCCTACTTAAGGAAAGCCTAGCCTACTCTAGCCTAGTGTAGTCTACTCTTCCCTAACCTAATCTATTGTATCCTACTCTATCCTAACTAGCCTACTCCACCATAGTCTATCATAGCCTAGCCTAATGTAGCCTAGCTTGCTATAGCCTATCCTACTTTACCCTACACTAGCCTACTCTAGCATTGATTAATCTAGCCTAGCCTACTCTAGCTTAGCCTAGCCTAATTTAGTTTAGCCTACTCTGTCCTAGCCTAGCCTAGCGTACTCTAGCCCAACCTATCCTACTCTAGCCTAGCCTAGGCTAGTCTACTCTATCCTAGCATAGCCTAGCCTACTCTATCCTAGCCTAACCTACTCTATCCTATCTTATTCTAGCCTAGAATACTCTAGCGTAGAATATTCTAGCCTAGCCTACTCTATCCTAGCCTAACTTACTTTAGCATAACATAGAGTAATATAACATACCTACTAGAGCCTAACCTTAGCTACTCTAGCTTCGCATAGTCTACTCTAGCCTAGGCTACTTTAACCTATCCTATCTTATCCTAGCCTACTTTAGCCTAGACCACTGTAGCCTAGCCTACTCTAGCCTACTATAACCTAGATTAGCCTACCCTACCCTAACCTAGACTACTCTAACCTAGAATACATTAGCCTAACCTATTCTATGCTAGCTTACCCTAGCCTACCCTAATCTAGCCTACCCTTGCCTAACTAGCCCTACTCTACTCTTCCCTAGCCTACTCTAGCATAACCTAGCTTATGTAATGCCCCTTAATAATAAATAATAAGTAATAAATAATAAATCTCTTAATAATAAACAATTAAAATAATAAATAAAAAAAATAATAACAATAATAAAAATAATAAATAATAAATAATATTAAAAAAAAATACAAGAAATAAATGATAAACAATGAATAAAAAAATAATAAAAAATAAAAATAGTAATAAATAATAAATAACCATACTAAAGCTCAAAATAAATATAAATAGAAATAAAACAAGAAAATAGTAAAAAAAATCAGTGAAGCTATCAAAAAGAAATAAAACAAGAAAGCAATAAAGTTGCATGTAGACACATGGAGTGTGTGCATGTGGTTCCCCTTCCAATGTTTGCTCTATTTATTAGATAGTGAGGAAGATGGGAGGCATTCCATCATTCCAAGATTCTATCATCCATTCTCTTGGGAGAATAGTGTTCTAAGATAGAGGAGTCATTGGCAGTAGTATGTTGATTGAGGGCTCAGGGGTGGCCAGTTGTAGCAAGTCCTTGTGCAATTGAGCCTACGGTTGGGTGGAGAGTCGTCCCCAAAACCTTGTTGCAGTAAGCAGACTTCAACCACAGGAGAGTCATCCCCAAAACCTTGTTGCAGTAAGCAAAATTCAACCACAGATAAGTGCTACTCATAGTTTGAACTTGATGTTAACTAGTTGATTATTTGGGCTGTTACATATGGTATCAAAACAAGTTCAACCCTTAGGGCCTATGGGCATCTTAAAAAAAATAAAAATTTGTTGAGATTTTTTTTATCTCGACTTGTTCTTAAAGTTACAGGATCGTTACTTCAGGGGGCTGCATGTTCCTTTTTTGATCTACAAACCCTCGCTATACACGTAATTTTTAATTTCAGGGTTTTCAAAAAAAAATATAGCTAAAAGCCATTAAAAGATCTGATCTTCTCTTAAGTAAGGAATTTAATAAATAAAATCCTATGCAAAATTTTTCCAGGAGTTCTTCTAATATTCATCGTGCAAGACTAGTTAATTTTCTAGTGAAGCCGAATATTATCATATTAAGAGTTTTGATGGGATCCGGTGCATTAACGCTGGTAGAAATCCTGATATATATATATATATATATATTATATATATATATATATATATATATATATATATATATATATATATATATATATATAATATATATATATATATATATATATATATTTTCAGAGAAGTGATGTGGCGGATTGATTGGATCATCTAGTGACTCACATCACATTGCAATTTTTATTTAATTAGTTATTGAATTTTGGTATCTAAGGACTGATATATTCTTGGCAATAAGCTACAACAATCAGATTTCTTGACAACAGACTAATGTTGGTATAACTTAAAGTTTGGTGCATTCATTAGTTCCTCATTGGTTTTCTCATTAGAATCTCATTGCATGGTAAACCCACTCATAGAAATCTCATTTTCTTTAGTTGTTTGTGCTTGCATCCTCTTACCATTTTCTAAATGCTGTTTCATAAAATGAAAAGTGCTATAATCAACTAGAACAGTTAAAGGTGTGACGGTGCTTCACTAATCTAAAAGATTATTTATCCAAGGTGTTGCTCACATAGCTCTCTCCATTACAATCATATAACAAAGCTAAATTCTAAATGAGTCACATGATTAAAGGTATATAGTTTTGTTATGACTCATTGATTCATTGGAAAAGTTTTTTTGTAATCTTGTAATCTTGGATAGCAGGTTATCCAATACTCTTGATCTACATTGTCTCATAAGAGCATTTTCATTGCATTTCAGTCTTGCGTTTTCTGGTTGAATAATTGGTTTAATATTAAGGGAAAAGTCTTCTTTAGAGCAAGCATCCCTGTTTCCCGAGTTCTTTAGATGAGAGTTTAGGAACATCATAGAGTATTTAAATCACAAGCATGAAACATACATTCTGCCCATAAATGGTGCAGCCCCAAAAATACTCATTTATATAAGTCATAGTCAAAATATACCCACTTAGAATATCTTAGAAATTTCCACAAAGAAATCTGAGTTTACTTGTTGGTTCACTGTGGTATTATAATAGTTGGTAGACATTATATTGTAGATGTTTCTCTTCCAAATTGTGATTAGAATAAAATGCATAGTACTAAGCATACATAAAAGAGATATTTGAGAATAACTGATACACACCTTGCATTAAATTTAAAAGCACACACACCACTGAAAGTATACAGTCCAACAATAGTATGATTTCTGAGGTTTGAAATGGTGATTTCTTATCAAATTTATCAAAATTTCCATTGATGGATTTTAATGAGTAGATTGATTGCTTACTTAGCTAAGAAAGATACTTTTATGGAGCATCTAAAAGCATGTTTTATTATTTAAACTTGATGATACATCTAAATCATACACTATGATATCAGTTTAGTTTAATTAACTGTTATGATAATGTTACATGAGGTTTCGTGATTCAAGGTTAATTGCACATATTGGATAAAGTTGTCTAAGGAGAAATGGAAAGGAGAAAATTGCAAATTTTCTAATGATGATAACTAATGATAGCTCATGTGATTATGGCCAAATTGGATATAAATACTTAAGGTGGTTGAGAGGAAGTGTCACAACAAGGGTAAGAAATCAATAAGAAGAGGCAACCTATTTAGAACATAATGGAAGAGTTTGGTATAATCATAACTTGGTACTCTAAAGGTATCATTATAAGGTCTATCTAAGGATATTGCACATAAAGAAGAAAATATTGGAAATCAACTAATGAAGTTGAATAATCATGGTAATAATGAAGGTCATTTTTAAGGAACCTAAAAGGTATGATAAAATAGAATGATTGGAGAAGGTAGGTTGTGTGCATAACAACATCTATAACAATTTTCCCTTTAATGGGAGAGCCACATTGTAAATTTTTCCATAGGTGACTAACTATATGAATGAATTATGGATAACAAGATGTATGATCAGGAAATTATATTATGTTGATGTCTTAAAATAGGAAATGATAAGCATATTACATTTGGTTGTTGAGATTGCAACAAGATGATGGAGCTTAGTGAAAATAGTTGCCTTCACTAAGTGGGCCCGCAGGCTATTTTTGGCACAAGTCTATTTTTAGACTATGTCTATTTTTAGACATATGGATCATGTCTATGGATTGTAGGTTGCTGTTTATGGATGATTGATCAAGTTGGAAAAAAAATAGGTGGACTTCTATTTTTAGACCACAGCGGAGTGACACCACAGCGGAGTGACTGCTCAGTCTAAATATAGAACAGTCAAATATTATTAGCTCATAATAATATTTAGACTATAAACTTTGTCTTATTCTCTTGGAGCACTTCAGGATGAGCTACGGATGTGGTACATGCAGATCCCAGAAGGAAATACGTGGTTACCTATGGGATGACTAATATTTGCATGCAGGACTTCAGTTAGAACTCAAGTGAGTTGAGTTTAGTGGACTGGAGGTGCAGTTGATGGAGTTGTGTTCAGTTTAGCTTTGTTAAACTGGTTGTATTTAGTCTAACTGGCAAATAGACTAGAGATGAGTTGGGTGAATTAGTTATTAATTAATTCACAAGTTATTAACTCATAATACAACTAATGAATACATCAGTTAACTCAGTTGCATGTCAGTGCATGTTCAGTTCAGCAAGGACAGGTGTTAGAGAATAAGATTGCTATCAGTTGTGACTATAGTTGTGCATCAGATCTTGCACAATCAAGGGATTGAGTATGCCAATGAGTTTGCCCACGTATTTTCCCACATTGTAGCTTGTGCTCACGTGATTTAGCCAAGTAAATACGTGGTTGCCTTGGAATTATCATCAGTTCTAGAGCAGGTATTGAGCAGCGGAGGCAGGCAAGCAGCGAAGGAGATTTGAGCCAGTGATTGATTCAGATCTGAGCTGTATTGTGTGTAACAGAGGTGGAGATACTTGTGAGAAGTATTATGCTGTGTAATGTTACATGACTCAATCATTAATATACAGATAGTTGGGGTTTTTAGCGAGATGCTTTCCCCGGGATACATACTGTGTTAATGTGTGAATGCTCTTGATGTTTTATTGTTATTGATGCTGCTATATTGATGATCAACGCAGAGGAGCTTATGTATTGTGTATGTTTTCCGCAATAGTACATGATCAGGATAATCTCCATTGAATATGTGTTAAATTATTCAAAATTTCTACATGGTATCAGAGCTGTTGATCATCTGATCTATTATTCAGGAAGTGTTTACATTCTATTTCTTCAGGTAGAGTCTGTAATTGGGCCAGGTAGCCTCTAGATTCATCCTTCTTTTGGAAGGTGAGATATCTAGTGAATTCCCATACAGTCAATCTCTGTACGAGAAATATTTTGTTCTCACGAATTCTAGATCGGAAGCAGTTGAGTTTGGAGCTGGTGGATTTCGAATTTGCAGTAGTGTTGTTGAAATGTCTTTCAACGGATTGCAAATGTTATTCCAAAGCAAGAGCGACTTGGCGCTCAAGGATAAACTCAGTAACAATAGAGCTAATGAAGAGAATTGTGCTTTGGCTGCCAAAGCAAAGAAAGGGAAGAGCAAGAAAGCTTCTCAGTTTGGTGCGAAAGGCAAGAAGCAGGATATGTCCAAGGTGAAGTGTTTTCACTGTCACCAACACGGACACCATGCCATAAATTGTCCGCAGAAGAAGAAGAAAAAGCAAGCTGCTAGATCTGCAGGGGGAGAGGCCTTAGCTTCTCAGTTTGAGCTTCATTTTTCATTGATCGCATGCTTGGTTTCAAGTGTGATGGGATCAGTGTGGTTCTTGGATAGTGGTGCGTCTTTTCACA
>APFE030755267.1:0-10631 GCA_000404065.3 Pinus taeda
AAGTGTTAAAGTAAGAATTCATGATTGTCATGCTCTGCTTTTAAGTTTGTTTAATTTCAATGTTTTCTACTGTTTAAGTAGAATTCAAAGTTATTGTTTGCTCTCCTTAACTCCTCACCTGTCATTCCTGTTGGATACCTATACCAATAGGTTTCATGTTTCATGATTGATGATCAAAGGCCCAAATATGCTCCGCTTTGAATGCAAAGATCCCATATTTCTACAAGCAGACAAGGTGTGTCTCAATCTTGATGGGAAATAAATTGTGATGGATGATCCAACAGTATAAACTGGATCATGCCATGTTTTCAATTTTCATGTTGTAGAATAGAGAAGGAAATCTGTCCAAACTGTCAAATCTTGGCAGATAAGTAGCTAGGTAGAGAAGCTAAGGTTCCCAACTGCTTAATCTGGGACCTTGGAAGGAATAAGGGTAGCCTTAAATAGGAAATAAAAGCAAAAAGCCAATGAAAAAGAAAAGGCATTTAAAAAGGGTTTGCAAGTCCAAGTGCACCCTCCAAGAAGGAAAAAAAAATGTTAGGAGAACTAGTTGGGTAGGTAGATGGGGTTGCAGAAGTGGTGTCTCTTCCAAAATCAAAGTTGCTGAAACATCTACAGGAAGAGCAACACACTGGAGCATGACTAACTCCCTTGTTTTCATCTGTATATCACTCATTACTAACAACCTTTCCCAAGCTGCACAGAGCACAAAAATTTATATCTTTGACATATTCTTATGGCTTTAAGAAGCCACATTTCTTGTGCAAAAATCTTTTCATTTTGATCTACTCTTGATTTCAAGTTATTTTCAAAGAAAACTTGGTTGAACCAGCCCTCACTCATATGTTCCCTCCATGTTAACAACTAACCCTACTACTTAGCTCCCTATACCCCATTATCCCTATTATTATAAACACCATGGTGTATAAACCCCAAAATGTCTATAAATATCCCTCCCCCGGTACTATAGCCATATGGTCTGTTTAAAAGGGAATCAAAATGACACCTGGTCACTTTGATGAACCTCCCAGGTCACCTCCTCTCATTCCATGTCATTCTGGTCATTTAACCCTTATTTGCAAAAGGAAAATCCTATTAAAGCCACTCCTACCCTTGACCCTTTTGCAAAAGATGGCACCCAAAAGTTCCCCACCCTAAAAAATCCTTTTTCCCCTTCTCTTCCCTAAAAACCCATTTTCTAAAGTCGAAAAAATGAAATTTTAATTAAAAACGCGTGGGCAAATAAACCCACAAAACCCAAAAGACTATAGTTTACCCCCCCGTGCGCCTTTTATTAAAATAAAACGTCAAATCAAAGGGCGGATCCCACTGCACAAACCCGCCGGCATGTCCCGATCTCCGCCAGCCGTCCGATCTCCTGCCCCGCCATCCAACGGTGGGCGGTTGATCCGCCTGTGAATCTGCCCGATCTTTTGCGGCCGGGGGATGGGCGGTATTACCACCGTACCCCTGCCACGCGTCAGGCACGGGATCTGTTCGCTGCCCCCCCGCTCCAAACCACTTACTGCCTGAGGGCCTGCCGGGGAAACCGCTTACCACCCTCCCCCTCACACTGACGTCACGCCTTCGTCAGCGTGACGTCACCCCACCTTTTGACCACTGCTGTGCTTCCACCTCACCCGGCCCCACGCATTGCTCTGACCACCCCACCACCATGGCCATGCCACCTGGGCATCCATGCCACCTAGGCGTCCACGTCACCTGCCACGTCATCTCCTCCGTACTTGGGCCCATCATGACGTCAGCATGACGTCATCACAAAAAAGCGCCAATTCGCCCGAAATGCATAAAAAGGGCAAAAAACCGTTGTTTTTTAACATTTTCTGCCGAACAACCTGGAGCTCAGCTGAAGGCGAATTTGATTTCCAACGGTCAAAAGGCAAAAGTCATGCGCTACAACTGTTGCTGCCTCCATTGTCGATTCAGCCATACTTAATCCAACCATTTCGACCGCTGCAACTGCCCACACGCCATTAAAACAGGTATTTCGCCGCAGGCACCCTCTTGCCCTCTCATTATCCATATAAATCCTGTTTCCTGCTCAAATACTACTATAATTCAAGAAACCATATGGTTAAAATTTGCCCTCAAAGCTGCCCGTGAGACCTCTGTAACCCCTGCACAGAAAAACTCCTAGGGAAACCCGCGACCAGCTGAAAGCTCTGCCCAATTTTCCACAAAAGGGCAGCTACAGGGCCCAGCCACAAGCTAGAAACACTGCATTGCATCCTCCTTCACCTCTGATGAGCAAATCTCTGCAATTGACCAGCTATCCAGCTAAAAAACACTCTGCCACATTGAGACAGAGTGCCCCCCAGAGCAGTTAAACCTGTGACAGCCTTTTAAAAACTTCCAAGACTGCTCACTGCAGACAGAGAGCAGTATACCTCTTAAAACCAAGTTTGAGGCACAGTGAAAGCTACCAGCAAAGACCAAAAAAATGGAAGCCTCAGCTGCTCTGGACACTTTACCCCATAACCCACCCAACAGAGAGCTAGAAGCTATACCTTTGGTGGATGATGATGCTCTCATCACAGATTTTGTGGCACAAAGAAACCATTTGCAGACATATTGTCAAATAAGGAACACTCACTTAGACGCCACTGACCTGTATGGGGTATGGCAGTCCAATTTGCCCATTTACTTTTTGCCTTCTGTCAATATATTCCCAGAAATTATCTATCTGTGTGCAGAGAATTATGACCAGAAGATCAGGGCTATGAGGTCTCCATCTGGGAGCATCCTTTTTCACATAACTCCAGACTCCATTAACCAGATGCTTAATTACAAATAGACCCAGTTGCTATACCCTTTCTCCATGGATTATTTGCTGGATGTGGGCTCCAGACTTTCTGAGCCAGACATTGAAGCCATAGCCAGAAAATTCATGAAGGCAGACTGCCAGCCCTCTGTGCCACCCCCTTTCTCATATAAGGATTTCAATGAAGTAGGCAAGCTGCTGATAGACATGGTGACCTCTGTGCTGGGGTTCACCACCAATGAACATGTTGACATAACTGTGCTGGTCATGCTGTCTGCATACAGCCCTATGGAGCCCCCTGCTATCAAGTACAACTATGCCAAGTACATTGCCATCAAGATACATGATCAGTTGACTAGACTGGACAGAGAGGCAATATTTAAATATTCCTCATACATTTACCACTTATTCTTGTATTATCAGACAGACAGCTTCCAATGCTCAATCAAGAAGCTAGACTCACAAGGGGAAAGAAGGTCTGTGATCTTCTGGTCTTCAGTCTTTCACCAGGTCCAGGATTCCCCTTACTCATACTGTGAGTTTATTGATCAATTTGTATATCCAGTCATCTGCCTGCTGAAGAGGACTCCCCCTGCAAGACTATCCAGGGATATGCAGAATATTTTGCAGCTATCCAGAAGCTACAAAATCGGTGACTGGTACTTGTACCAAAACCACTCTGTCATCAGAATTTATGGCTGTGAGCTCTGTCCATACAGACTCCCGAAGTACGTTCCCATGAGGTTATTTGCTTTAGAGTACTATAGGCAACTGATAAACTCAGACCTAACACATTTTCACAGTGCCAAGAAGAAGGCCAACTTGAAATTCAGGGATCACCTAGGCCCATTCACAATGAACAAAAAGGATGGTTGGCAGGAAGCTGACCAAATACTAGGACAACAACTCAGACTCAAGAAGAGTTTCTGGTGGGTCCCTTATGACCCTGAAGGTTTCATAAGTGCAAGAAGAGTCAAATTCAGGCTGCACGCCTATAACCATCCCCCCCTCTCACAAGTACAACAGTTTGCAAATCAGGATGAATGGGTGCCTGGATCAATAGTAGAAGAATTGACTCAGGAAGAATTAATGGAACAAAATGTAAAAGACCTGGAAAAAACTCTTGACCTGGACTCTTGTCAACAGGTTTTCAAGCAAACAATCTAGACAGAAGAAGGCACCTCAACTACACAGGACATCCAGCAAGCTCCAGCAACAACTGCCAAAGGAAAGGAGAAGATGGATGAGCATCAAGAGACAGAAATAGGGCAACCTAGTGCCTCAAAAGACCAGCAAACAACACAGGCTCCTCCCCTGCAAACTGAACAAATCCAAAACCCAGTATTGCAGACCCCTCTAAATAATGAGAGAGGGAAGAAAAGGGACAAAGAAGAAATAACACCTCCTACAGGGTCAGTACAGCAACCAGAGGCCAAGAGGCCAAGGACAGACCCTGAAGCTGAAGGAGAAATAAGTGAAGAGCTGGAAGAAAGCCAAAACAGGGAAAGGCAAGCAAGCCAACAAACGGCCACTAGCTCAGCCCATCTTGAACAGCCTCAACAGCACACCGTGGAGGTATCTTCCTCCAGACAGCAGGGACAGAAGCCGGCCACAGTCAAGGAAGGGTTCATGGAAATCAAGGCTCAGAATGAATTACTGAGAGTGCAACTATATGAGCAGTTCCTCAACACCACCCCAGCCAGAAAACAAAGATTGATGGCTGCCTTTGACTTCAAGGATGAAAAGATGATATTCACTCATCTTAAACCTAGAGTTCCACACCCAAAGACCCCAGCTGACTACTACAAAACTAATCTGGAGGTCTTTGCCAAAGACATACACCCCATGGACCAAATTGAGCTGCACAAGCAAACCGGGGAAATGGTGTATGCAACACTTGCTGATAGGGCAATGCTGGCCCATCAGCTAAAAGAATCACTGAAACATACCAACAGACAGCTTGATTTGGAAAGACTGTCCTCCTCCGCCAAAGATAACAGAATAAAAACTTTGGAGGACATTATTGTTGATCTTGGGCATGACCCAAAGGATCCAAAGGGTGTCAAGGCCCTTATGAAGAAAAAGGAGGATGACATAGCTGCATTGAGGAGGCAGGCAAAATTGCCTCCTACTATCCATCCTGACACAGCAGAGCTTGCCCAAGAAAAGCAGGTGGACAAAGCTATGGAATTACTCCTGGCCATGAACCAGAGGATAGTGGAGATGGAGGCAGAATTAGAGAAAGCCATGCAGGATAAACAAGGGGAATCTGCCTCCCAGCCACCACAGACCTCCACAAACCTCCAATCTGCCCCTCCAGCTCAAATAACAACAGCTCCTACCACTACTCCAGCACCTACCACTGCCACATCAGCAACTGGAGCAACTGTGGGGGCCACAGCAGCAGCAGAATCCAGCCTAAGCATGGAAGAAATGATGAAGGCTGTCAAAGAGCTGGAGGGCCAAGTGACAGAAATAAATGCTGCCAAGGAGAAATTGGCCAAGCTGGAAGCCAGTTATGACAAGTTAAAAATGACTGTGGCGGAAAAGCAGAGAGAAGTAAAGGCCTTGGAGGCCAAAATAAAAACTCTACAGAAAGAGTTGATGCTGGGCAACACCCTAGCAGAAATAAAAAGGATTGTGTGGGCTAAAATTTGCAAATCTATGGAAGATCAATGGAGGTCCATCCAATCCATTTTTGAGTAGGTAGAGCTAACAGAAATAGCTCACACAGAAATTCAGAGAGCCAGGGCAGTCCTGGGAATAATGCTTGAACAGGCAACTAAGATGATCCACTTCCTTAATAACCGCACTAGGGAGGAGCTGGCTGATTTGCAAATATCCAGCAGGACAGAGGCAATCCTCACTGCCAAAAAGGTGCTAACACTGAGGAATTTCAGCCAAACACTAGAAAGAAAGTGCCAGGAGATGAAAGAAGAAATAGATGAGTTCAGAGCCAAAATGGCTATTTTGCAGGACAAAGGTCTCCCAAGTCTAGTATCTGGTACAGGACAGCTGCTGCCCTATAAGCATTATATGACAAGGGTAGATAACTATGTAGAAAACCAGATCACAGCCTCCAGTAGCTCCACAGAAGAAACAGGGCCCCCATCTAGGCAAACCCTTTATGACAAGCTGGAGAATTTATTTTTCATAGAACATGAGATTAATCATCTGTTTGAGGTGCCTCCCAATTTTTATAGACTTACAGAGGCAGATGAGGTAGTGGTGAAAATGAGGAGACATCAGTTGCCCCCGGCTGATTGGTGGCAAGCAATGTTGGAAATTTTGCCCAGATAAATCCACATTGTTTGTTTACCTTTTTTGCAACAGGTCAGTTGAACAGGTCAGCAGCAATAGGTCAGCAACAGGTTAGCAACAGGTCAGCAGAACAGGTACAGCAAGCGGCCTACAGGTGACTCAGCAATCCACTCAGAATATCAAGCCAAAGAACGCAGCATTTAAAGCACTGCTACCACCTACTTTTTGCAGCCAAAAGTCAAATCTGTCTGACAAAGGAATGTCGGCTATCTCAGCGTTTAGGGTTACATTTATGTATCATTTACTTTTTTGTAAGAAGAGTTGGTGGTGCAATTTATTGCACCATAACTCTTCACTAAGATATTTTCACACCCTATTTTTGTATAAATATCCCCTCAGATAACGCACTGAGGGTCGGTTGTAAGAGTATTCTCTCTCAAGAACTCTGTTGTATGCTGAGGACTTTTGTTAATAAAATTGCTGATGGAGATTGCTGGTGTCAATACTGTCTGAGATGGATATGTAGAAGCTCTGTGTTTGTTGCAGAATTCCTGTGTCATTTGCTGAATCAATAAGTTTCTTCTAACTGTGTATGTGTTTCTTGTTATTTCCATAATCTCATGTTTCCATAATCTCGGTAAATAGAGAAAGAGAATAGCCTAGGATTTGCTCTGAACACCCTATGCTCAATCTCTATTTTCTAAATATGTTTTCTGCTGGATTAGCCATAGATATGAATTCTTAACTGCTCATATTTCAGCTTATCCTAACATGGTCAATACTGTTTAAGAATTCTTAACTGCTCTCAAGCATTATTTCCATGTTTCCTTCATTAGCATAGTGAAAGATTCTTAATTGCCTATCACTTACTATTGTTATACCATCCCATCAACAAATCTGATATATTGTTTTCACATATGCCTAACTTGCTCTGCAGCAACATTTTGTTTTCACATAATCCATTTCCTAAAGCATAACTATCTCAACTCCATTGCCCAATGGAACAAACTATCCAGTAATTCTGAATTGCAGTTCTAAAGAGAATCATCAACCCACCAAAATCAAACAAAACAGTGCATCATAACTAGTCTAAAACAGTCATTAAACAAAGCTAAAACCATACAGAGAGAGCCCTCTCTGGTTGCAGGTAGACTAGGACCTGCAGTGAAAAGATTGGTCAGTGGTTACCTCGGCTGCCATTCCCTTGGGAGTCAAAGGGAATAACCTGAGTGATAACAATTCCTAATCATCCACCTCAATCAAAGGCATCAATATTGTCTCCTACCTCGCCCCAAAGAACCCCCTGCAGAAACTATGTCCAATCCCCGCACCCAAAATTGCCATCCCCTCAATTTGCCACCAAAAACCCTAAAAACCCCAAATCAACCCTTTTGATCAGTTTACTAGCCTAAAATCAGTGTTACCCTATTGGTCATCTCATCCATTGAAGATTTTACTGAGATTGACCGGAGAGAGCCTTCTCCTGCCCCGTAGGGCTAGTTACGAGGCTAAATGGTTTGATGTTGCCTTGAGGTTTTCCTTTCTTAGCCTAAGGTGAAATTTCAAGCGCTAACACAAGCATATCTTTATTTCCAAACCAACTTTTTCCAAATATACTGAAGTGGATGAGGTCTATAGGAAGTTACTCAAGACATTTATCCCTAATTAACTGTATTGGGATCAATTATTTGAGTTACTGGAGTAAGAACATAACTTGAGTATACATCTAAACATCAACATCACAACAAAATTTGAAGGCCTAGATATTAAACAGTTCCACAAATCTAGTGCCAACACTTCAGATGGTATCAATTCTCCTAAATTATTGTAAGAGTTAGATAGATTCGGTTTAGGAATTCCTAAAATACATCCTAGTCAGTTTTCACAGGATATTTTGTAAATAATTTATAAATACTTCTCTTTTTGAAGTATCAAAGGTTGATTTCTTCATTCCAGAATGCTATTGTACTTTTTCATTTGATGGGATGTGTTAACACCCAGGTTGTTCCCTATGACTCCCAAGGGAATATGGCCGGGGTAACCACTAACCAATCTTTGGATTACAGCTTCTAGCCCAGCTGTAATCAGAGAGGGCTCTCTCTTTAAGGTTTGTCTCTGTTCTGTGGAAATTTTAGGTTAGTTATGGAGTTAAAGTTTTTGGTTTATGTTTGGTTGGGAGGATGTCTTTTTGAAACTTTAAAGAGTAGTTCTGCAGGTAAAATTAGTCCATTGGGAAATGGAGTCTGTGGCTATTGGTTTCTTGAAATCCTGCGTTTGATGCAGCTAGAGTTACAGGGCCATTTAGATATTTCATGAAACAAACTTTAAATTGTGATTATGGAGTGTAAACAACCAGTGAAAAGCAGTTAAGGATTTTTCACTAAGCTGGGATGTGAGAAAGGGATGTATTCCTCAGGAGCAAACTTGAATTCCTGAAACAATAACCTCTGTGATGATATAGTGTGAAAGGGTAGCAATTAAGAATTACGCTTTCATTACTATAACTGAAGAACAGATATTTAGAATAGCTTAGATTGAGTTCAGGGTAATCTGTGATTAAATCCTGGAACTATTCTTTTTCCTTGCTATTAACTGTTTAAACATTGGAAACATGAAAGATATATGAAAGATAACAAACACATAACAAAGAGTTACAAGAGAAACTTATTGAGTCATGAGATACGCAGGAATCTTGCAACTTTCAGCTAAACACCAGCAGAACATCAAACAACACAGAGCTTTGGAAATTCCATCATCCTTTGTATTACTTCTCTGAGAATTACAGTAAAAGAAAGAGCAGAATAGATATGAGCAATCTATCACATCCAATGTCCAACCCCTCCTAACAAATGCAAGGGGGAATATATAGCAGTCTCATACAAAATATCTCAGGTATTGAGTCATCTGAGAGATAAATATCTACTTTAACTCGTACAGGAGTAGTAGATGAGAAGTTATTACAATCTTTAATGAAACATTAAAGGCTCTTAAATCTTGTCAGAACAATTTGACCTTTGGAGCTAACGGAGTCGGTTGAGCGCTTTGTTATAACTGCTGAATGACGTGTCTGTGCAGCTCTGTCCTCCTGTAGCTTCTCGGCCCTGTCACCTGTGACTGCTAGTGCTGCTGTGGTGGCTGAATACTTGTGCTGAGTTGGCTCAACCTCTTTCTGCATACCTGCTGATGTGTCTTTATATTCCTGTGTATGAAAACTTAAATATTTTCAAAAAGCAATAACATAATTACTGGCTTTGATTTAACAGTAATTGTATCAAATTATCCCATACATCCTGTGTAGGCAATTGATGCCTCAAAATTGACCCCATGGTCTCATTTGCCTCTGTGTACTTGTAAAAATGGGGAGGCTCACCAAAAAAATGTGTGATTTCATTCATAATAAAAAATAAACTTTCCACCCTGTTGAAGAGGGTTTGTCCTGTTGCTGGTCCTGTTTGTGCTGATGTACTAGTTGTCTCTGAAATTTGATTTCCAGCAAAAGTGTTCACTCTCTTGGCATATTTTTCATGCGAGAGCAACTTTCCTGGTGGCTCCAGCAAGCTAGGAAGACCCCTGTTTTGCAATGCCATGAACCTGTTCTAGAATTTGTTGATATCTACTTGCATATCCCGGGTTCTTCTTTCCAGGGTCTGAATCAGGTTTCTTAATGTCAGGACCCTTTTGATCAGTGAAATGGTCTCCGTCCTGTTGCCATTTCCCATTTTGATGAGCTGGGAGCTTGTTCTGTAATTCACCACGTTTATCATTTTAGTGGCAATCTCAGGCATATTGCCTAGAGATGCCCTTGCACGTTGGATCTCTCTGTGTGCTTTTCCAATGAGCGTTATTTGCTCATGGATGGCTTCAATGTACTCCCATTGCTCTATGATGGACTGGCCAATATTGGCCCACAGGACCCTCTTAAGTTCAGATGTCACTTTCTCCAATGTGAGCTCTTTTTCTAGCTTAGTTATTCTTTTCTTAAGAGCCTTTATCTCCCTTTCTCTTTCAGCCACATTCTGCTTGGACTTGTCATATTTCTCATTTATTTTTGCCAGACTGTCCTGGGCTTGATTTAGCTCTGACATCTGAGACTCCAAGACTTGAATTTCATTCCTCAGCTTTTGCATGTCAAGGCTTTCAGCCTGCTCTATTGTTGGTGCCGAGGTGGATGGTGCTGCCTGTTGTATCTGCTGGCTGGGAGGGGCAGTGGTTTGAGGGATTTCCTTAAGATTTATTGTTTTTGGAGGAGGTTGTGAGGTTTGTCCTGCCTCCTTTTGTTGTAATGCTGCCTGCAGGGTAGCCTCTGATTCCTGCAGCTTCCCTTGGGTGTGGATGAGCTCTTTATATAATGTCATCAGCATAGCAGCTGCATCCTTATCTTGCCTGAGCTGGGCAATCTCTTCTGTTTGACGATGAAGAGATGCTGGGATCTTCAACATTTTTCTCAATGCTGCCATATCAACATCCCTCAGCTTCAGAATCTCTTGTACTGCCTTGACATCTTTAGGATCATGTCCAAGCTCTATTATGATTTCCTCTAGAGCTTTGATCCTATTGTCTTTAGCTTGAGAGGAAGCCCTTTCCAGCT
>APFE030755283.1:2694-19635 GCA_000404065.3 Pinus taeda
ATTATTTTATATGTGTCCTTAGAGGTATCCTAAAGTGTTGTTAGATTCTAGCTAGTTCATTTTTTATCATGTAAAAGAAACAATCATAGTACCTAAGGTTACCATGTATATTCATTTTAAAATTTAAATATTTTGTAATAATTTTTGTCAATATAGACAATTTTAAAACTAAAATTCACTAAGCAAAATCATAACAACACTTATCTACTAATCTCTCTCAAAACTACATCTCTCCCTAGACTTTTGTAGTTGATATACATTTAAAAAATAAATATTCAAAACTGAAAACTAAATCTCTCAGTTTCAAATGTTATATACAATCTTTTTTAATTAGTACATATTTAAAAACTAAATATTCAAAATTTATTTTTATTCACACCAAGCCAAGTTTTCCAATGATGGTCTAAAATCCAAAACCCTAGTAGAAAAAAGATTCCTTGCCACATGATAAGCTTCTTTGCGCTTAGATTGTTGGGAGGATGATACTAAGATGTAAACACTCGCAATTCAAAAAATAATATAAGATAAAGAATAAATAAGTTAATTACATTATAATTTTTTTGAGTTGAATTGCAAGCCGCAACCCTCAAAATTTAACAAAACATTACTTAAATCATGATCAGGCTATTACCTGCTCGCAAGTAGTAAAATCTCATCTTCCTTCTTAGCTCTTGCGAATATATGTAGGGTTCTACATTTTAAGGACGTTGCTTTGAAATGTTGAGCATTTTTGCAAGGTAGAAACCTCTTCTTTGATTGATGTGAGGGGTTCTCACTTATTTTTGGCTAGGGCTTTGCGTTTTGGGGTTTCATCTTGATACATAAAATTCCAAGGGAGACACGGGCTTATTATCATTGTTTTGCTTGGCTGCAGGAGTTTTAAGGCTGATTTCTATTGCAAAAATTTATGCGCTATAACCTTTTGTGTTGATTTTCACCATGCAAATTTTATTAATATGTTCTAGTATGTAATGTGGATATATATTAGATATGATATATATATAATATATTTTTTTTTTTTAAATTTTTTTAAGTAACTAAAAATGTTTTTGTTTGGGAAATATTTGAATTACAGTGGGGCCATACTTAAGATGGACATGGCTTACTGTACAATTGTTACATAACAAAAAAAATGGAAGAAATTCTATCTCCAATACTCCATGATTTGTTCATCTCCATCTAAAGATAGGTAGGATGAGTAAAAAACATTTCACAAAATCCATGCTCTAACATAGCTACTTGGCAACTATTTTACAAACTAATTATATAACAAGATGCATAGATAGATCATTCCTAATTTTTCAAAAGGCCTCAAAGGAAGTACCCAAACTCAACAAGCAAGGATTGTAATCCCAATGCTTTGTTCCATTTAAATTCTTGTTCTCACATTTCTTTCCCAGATTTCCTCCCTCTCATGACTGGCATAGAGCTTAATGTTTGTTTAGCTACAATTGCACAAGTGAGAGTTCTAATGTCTACCATTGTTACCCCTAGGCTGAGGGAACATCTTCCCTCACTATCTCTAATCATTGTTCCTCCCATGGATTATGAATTTGTTGTTTCACCATTTTTCCCTTGTATTTCTTCTCAATTTTTCCATTTTTACCTTTTTTATTTTTTGCACTTATCTTCTTCATGTCAATTTTCTAAGGACTTATTGTGGCTCATTTCCCACTCCTCACTCATATATTTATATTCCAATACATGAGAAATATATTTATATTCCATATGAGTAATATACATATTTCGGTCCTCGAGGGATTGCTTAGAAAACGAGGCTCATAGTCATTACAAGAAATACTCATTATGAGTCCAACACATTGTCACATGTAGGATTTCTCCCTACCACCTGTGCTAAACCTAATTGACTTTCCATGAGAAATATCTTTATATTCCATATAAGGAATATACTTGTTTTGGTTCTTGATGGAATGATTAGCAAGGCTTCAAGCCATTACAAGAAATACTCATTATGAACTTTGTTAGTGCTTTACAAAGCTTTTATTATTTAGTGAAATATTCGCCAAGATCTTACAAGATTTTATAATCCAATGAAAGATTCACCATGATTTTACAAGATAATATAATTTGGTGAGAGATTCACCAAAAAAATTATATATACATATTATATTATTGATAAAATTACCTTCCATTTTTCCTATGTATCATGGGGATTCACCCATTTATTATATATAAATTTAGGAGGGTTCTTAAAATTTTCCCTGATGCATTGGTTGGGTTCGTTCATAGTTGCAGAGATAAAAAATTCTAGGGCGGTGAAGCTAGCGCAACTAGACCGGATAATGTTACCAGGATGGTGTTTTTGGGAAACTAGTATTCCTATAGAATGCTAGTCCTCTAGGTTTGGCAGCTACCCTAGAAACAATAGTTTAAAGCAATTCAATGATTTCTTCTATGCATAACAGATAAGAGAAATATAATGGAACCAACTTGGAACTTCTGCTTAATCCCTTGCTTGTTCTCCCTCCTCTTTGACAGATCCTGCAACTCCTCCCCGTACTTAACACACTTGGAGAGTACCTGCACAAGTACAACAATAGAGAACCGTCAAAGCATCGTGATCTATTACAACATAAACATTACAGAATCAGATATATAATGAACAAATGATAGCATTCACAAATGCACAATCATATGGAAGAAAACTTGAAGAACTTTATTAATAAAAGGGAGAATTACAACCTAGTTGTCTGATCCAGCATCATCCTCCTAGCTTCAATCCTTCTTCACCTCATGAAATAGAAAGATCACTCCAACAATACAATGCTCCTTCCTCAATTACAAACTATCAACACTTCCTTGCAATTCACAATATTTCAGCCTCTAGATCTCTTGAATTGGAGATCCATTTATAGATGTGTGCAAGGGTGTGAGTCATCCATGGGGCTTGATTAGTGTCATTCCACTTGTTACAATTGGTTCCACTTGGAGATTTCTTAGATCCTCTATTCATCCTAGGGCAAATTCAGAGAGGCAAGTGGCATAGGAAAAGTTTCTAGAAGATTCCATGAGCAACCACCTAGCAAATTGTCTCAGACATTTGTCCATCCTCGCCCATTGCACCCTATAGAAGGCCTAATCAATATGCATTGCACCCTGGCAGTACCACTTAGTATGCATCGCACTTTGCTAGTGGAGTAGTCAGTATGGTTTAATTTAGGCCATTTCTGGATGGTTTCTCAGGTGGAACTTTTGGGGAATGATATATTCAGATGACTATGTTCCATTAGGGCATGGAACAACTCTTTTAGGGGTTGATGAGCCCTAGTTTATCGACATATAAGTTTGGGGTTGAGGTGCCCAAATATGTCTATAATAGATGGGTGAGCGGCGCACACTTGAAGCCTTTCCATAAGTCCATAGTCACACCATCAAATTGAAGGGGTCTCAGAAATGAGCTCGCAAGTAGGTTTTAGTCAATAATACATAGTCAGTCCATAATAAATGCATAGTGAGTTGCATGAATAAGTATCTTTTTCATTTACAGTCCATGTCTTTTTCATTTTTCCAAAAATAAATAGCACATATCAATCGGGTTGCGGTAATAATGTCATGCCACTGCAACCCACTTTTGGTCGGGGGGAGGATAGTCACATGTTCTACGAATCTTTTCCACCGTACTGCTTATATTTTCCATAATAATTAAGCAATAATACACCTATCAGACAGAGTTCTATAAAATATTTTCTGTTGGGAAAGAAATTAGCTAATAATTACCCACCATTATGAAAACTTTATTAACCATGCGACCCACTCTATCCTTTCCTGTGCTACATCATACCGGTTAGATCCAGGTCAGCCGAAGATGACATAACATGGTTAAGAAGCATAGGGAAAGTTGTTGTATTAATTAGTTACCAAGTCCAATTAGAAAGGTCGCGTCAAGTTTGATATACTTAATCTACATGGCTATGCAGGGAGTTACATAATTTCAAACATATGTGATAGAAGAACTTCAAATTCACTCTGAGAACTAGCAAGAGCAGAGGCACAGAAAATATAAACCTCTGATAATGATTGTCTACCAGAGACACAAAAGGATGAAAAAAACTATTATCTCAGTCTTAGAGGACTGAATTGAGGAGAGAATTACAATGTTAGAGTCTTTCATGGAAAGTATGACAAAGAAACGTTAACGGATAATGATCTCTCAGATTATTTCCAATTTCCAGCGTTGAAGTAGAAAGTATACAAGGAGGAAATCCTAAAAGGAGATGTCGCCATGATAACAAAGGTTAAAGAATATTTCATATGCCTCCAACTATCAATGCTGATTAATCTCAGGAGCTTACTAGTGTTTGGCACACAATTGGTTGCAATGCAATGCACAAATCTCCTAGCCAACATGATGCATGGGGGATCACTTTGGCTCGACAAAGAATACCTGATTCATGTCGATGATATCCAACGACTGACATGACTCTCTGCAGGAGGAAATGTAGTATCTATAACGTTCCAAGGAGGAACAAAGTGAGCGAAGAAGGAAGGCAACAAAAATTATTACAAGAAATACAAGACCAAGCGTTGGGGTAAAGGTGCGAATATTGATATTATCACCAAGGACGAAATAAGATTTGCCTACTACATAATAGCAGGGAAAACAATCAATTCATTTTTCTAGGAATGAATGTACCCTGGACGCAATATCAGTAGTGGAACATTGCTGCAGAGGAGAGGTGCTTAACTAGTCGACCTATGTACCGAATCAAATTTTTGAAGCCTATGAGGACATTTACAAGAGAAGCACTAATTTCATATTTGGCTACATACTAATGATGCTAGCAATGTGGAAATGGTGACTGTCGAAAGGAAGGGACATTATGCAAATTAGAGATGATCAGCCTATAACGCTATGATACGAGCCATGGAGAGCTTCAGGGGACCGCAACACCAAAGAAATCAATGAGGCGACCTTTAGCGACTCGTATGGGATGATGCTAATCACACTCATGAAGACAAAGAGAATATCCAGACAATTGCTAGATGAGTTTTCACAAGATATCTAGTTTGGGGTTACCCATGGACACACATACCTCAAGACGATATGCATACACCTAGAAAAATTTCAAATGAGGCATCATAAATTTGTCTTAATAGAAGCAACATTCCACACCGAGGTTGGTTCGTGGTTGGGGGTTGTGTGCGAAATTACCGAGGGAAAATACATATATTTATTTTAAGGAATGAGGTAACAATCGTCAACAACAAAAGCAGTAGGAAGCAACAGGTAGAGGATGATCTAGAGCTGATGGTTCTTCAAATGGAGAAATGGATGTCTTCCCTCAAGAAAATGATTGTGAACTTCACTGAACCATCAGGCGAGGCAACGCAACCCATATCTTTTCAAGGCTCTACTTTGTTTAATCCAATAATCACCACTCCCTTAGCCATAGAAATTCCTAATGTTGGCCCTCATTCACAATCAAGGACAACAATCCCAAGGCAAAACAGAAAAAGGGGAATAAAAATTCGGTCACCAAGAAACCCAAGATAACCACTACAATCCCAATTTTCGACCTCACTATTGAGGTCAGTTAGTTAGTATCCGCATCACCAATTGTTGAAGAAAATCCTTCATCCTCATCGACAGTCTCACTAGGGTCGTGGGATCCATTCGCGACCCTATTCGAATCCATTCCCTTGGTATGCATGTGGTAATAGAAGAGATGGAAGTGGACTCCATGTAGCAGTACAATGAGCCTCTCCAAGGCAATGACGCTCACACGTTCTCGATGATATCCGTACTTCTAGGGTTGGGCCCACTACCAGGGGATGAGCCAATAGTGTCCACTTCGTAGTCAACGGGAACTGAGCAGTACCAGACTGCATTCCCTATAAATTTCTCATTAATCCCAAACCTAGTTATCATTCCACCTACCCCTCAGTTTGCCCCATCTCCACAGACAACAAAATATCCCCGATCCCATCTAGACAAGTCCATTGCCAATGACTTACCCATTCAAAGCAATTTTCTGGATCCGAACATAATGTAGGCAGAGACTCTGTAGCATTGGTCATCACTGCATTTGTTTGGATTCATCCAACCGGCTACATAGAGAGCAGAGAAGTTACATGATGACCTCGTTCATGAACATGAGAAGTAGAAAAGACAGTTACAGGAGGTCACAGAAGAAAGGGATCAGCTGAGACAAGTAAACCTTGATCTACAGGCTCAAGTAGATCAGATTATAGATACATTTCGGTCATTTTGGCCGACAATATCATATGTTATCATAGAATCTCTCTAGGATATTACATCCTGCATTATGGTCAACTGATGTGACCACATCGAGGCAATGTGCTCGAGTTTGGTAGCCACAAATGCAGACATGAAGAAAAAGTTGGAGACAATCATATTGACATTGCCTGATTCGGTTGAGATATACACCCGATCAATAGATGATAAGATCAACACTATCACTGCAATAAAAGAATTACTTGCTGAAGCACTTGCATATGGGTTTTCCCTAATGTAGAAAGTGCACGACTGGTCGGGTAGCTTGACCCTAAAGAATCAACATGTTTATCCTTTGAGAGAATAACTCCAAATTTTAATTACTGATAGAAAAATATGCACAGACTCCATTCGATTTCAAGATATTGATGAAGAAATCGCCACCATTCAGGCACAATTCAAATAGATAGAGGAGAAATTTGCAAAAACTAATAAGAAAATTCGAGACCTCAGACCTCTAGTTGACCTACATGTCCTTGCCTTGAAGGAGGTTTCCAACAACAATGAAGAAAAGTGGAACAAAATACAAAGTAGCAGGTTGAGTCAGCTGACATCCAACACAACAGAAGAATTCATCAAATAGGATGACTCCATAATGATTGCATGGAAAGTAACACTCAACGAATACAACAATTTCAGGCAAGAAATGACAACAACTATTCCTCAATTGGGGCCTTCGTTTGGAAAAGGAGGCCATCAGATTGTAGAAGAAGCAGTTGAAGTTAGCAGATGGTAGAAGAAGCAACTTAAGGAATAGCCCCTCAGAGGGAAGGACAAGAGAAACCACAAGCAGTAATACCCACAGAAACAACACTAGGACCCACAACATTGGAGATAGATTTACTCAGGGACAAGTCAAAGAACTGTGATTAGGGCTTGTTGGGCCTTCATTTTGAATTTTGAAAGTTTTGAAGGTATAAAGAGGGAAAAACAAGTAACAGGAGCAATGGTCAAGTTGCGGAGAGGATAGCTGGGAAAGGAAGCAAGACCATGCAGTTGAAGGGCAGTTGCGGAAATGTGTTAGGAGCAAGCAGAAACCACTGAGCGAACAAGGAGGAGGACGGGAAGCAACCGAGGGGAAAGACAACTGAACGGAACTAGGAGTTCGAGTAGTAGAGGAGTAGATAAAAGGAGAAGATAACATGAAGAAAGGGTTGTTATCTATTAGGAGTTAGAGGCATAGAAGAATAGGATTTGAGGACTGGAGCAGTGGCAGAGAGGTCAAAGCAGGGCTTGGTCCAAGATCTAAGGCATTTTGTGGCCATGATATATTATGTATTTGATCACGGATTTATGCCGAATGTATGTTGTAATGAATCTTCTATTGGTTTAATATAAATGAGTAATTGAACCAGTTGTATGGCATCCTGTGTGTGTATTGCTATGATTTATGGGCCTACTCAAAAGTTTTTATATAGATGGTCTTTCCTCGTATGAATATGATAACTATAATGATATAATGTTATGATGAATGCATGTTCTAAGACATATAGGGAGTAATGTTTGCGTCATCCTTAGTATCCTTCTAAATTCGTCTTAGTTTTGGTCGCAACATGCCTCGGGTGAGACTTCTTATCCTTTGTGGTAGGGTGAAATGTCAGCATTGTCCTAGGCTACAGTGGACCCTTGTGCCTGAACCCAAGGTCTTTCCCTGATGACATTTTTGTGCCAACAAGCCATTAAATAGAACAAATTGTTGAATCAAAAATGGCAAGGGATTCGAAAGGGACCACATGCACACAATCCATGTGTTAACATGCCAAATTTATATATTTATTTAAATTTTACTTAACATTTTTATTTTTCTTCCAAGGAAAAAAACGTAATTTCATTGAAAGACTTAACAAAATTATATTTAACAGATGCACTATTTACAAATAGTGCATTACTCAAATTGTTCCAACTTGACCATTTGATTAAATAAGAAGCCTATCACCTGAGATAGACATACCAAAACAAATATTTGTTCTTAACATATGTTAGAAAAAGGCAGTAGAAAACCATGCAAAAACATAATACAATACAAAATTCCATAGGGGCAGAGTAGCATATAAGGAGCTTGTGCCGATAATGACCCTCTGAAGGAGAGTCAGCTGCAAAAATGCAACTATGAAAGGGAGAGTGCCATATAGAGGAAGCACAATCATCCAAAATTATTATATATGTATACATCAACAATGAAAAATACCAAAAACGTGTGACCTGCATCATGGGGCTAGGCTGAGCCCCAAAAAATATGTGCCATATCTTCATATGGTCTTATGATAATACTTGAAGTGGTTCAGACCATGGTACTCATTCACCAGCCAAAGGCTCGTGTACATGAGAAGGATTTAACATTTTTCTTAATTTAACTTTTGCTTATTTTATGCTTTTTAACTTTTTGTTAACTTTACTTATTCTTACTATTTTTATACTTGATTTTCATATATATTTATTTAGAACTTTAGTTTATTATTTATTAATTAATTAATTATCTATTATTTTTTCTTCTTTATTTAATTATTTTTATTTTCTTATTAATATTATTTCATTTTTATCATTTATTGTTTATTTATATATTAACAATATTTATTATTATTGGCATACTAGGAACAAAATCTTTTTTTAACTCTAAAAGAGGTTTGTATATTAAGATTTGGTCCCTTCAGTGCTTGGTATCAAGGAGTTAATATGGATCTAGGCTGGTTTAATTCTCCATTTTATATAACATATATCGACATGGATACCATGGGTCAATACATGGGGCCATTTATATTATTTTAAAAGGCTATTTATTTTATATATTTAATTTTATTTAACCGAGTTAAAATATTTACATTACATTACTCTTTCTATTTATTTTTTTATTTTTTATGTATTTGACTTAGTTAAAATGTTAAACGTTACATTACGACATCTCTAATATACTGGGTTGGAGAGCACAATTATTATTATTATTTGTTACTACATGGCATTACACCACTAATAAAGCACAATTATTATTATTACTATTATTATTATTATTTGTTAGTACATGGCATTACACCACTAATAAAGCATTCATGGGAAAGGATATCATACATGCCTTTTGTGTGGAAGCAATTTTCTCAAAAGTAGAGACGTAATCTTCAACTATAATTATTGTTTAGGCTTGGCCAATTATTCCAAATGATAAGTATCGAGTTCAATATATTCATAAAGATACTCTACAAATTGAGTCTGAGCAATATAGTCTCCATAGGAATTATTGTACCATTTCCACATTGCTAATGCTGAGGGTCTAAATGCAAGATACCCACATGAAGTTTCAATGAGTCATTGATGATGCCATATAGGGAAAAATAACGTTCCATTTGAGTGACCAAGCTAGTGGGTTAGAACAATCAAATTATTCACATTCACTTTAGGAAGGTGTAGATCACAAACACATGGGTTAAAGTAGCGCCCCATGGAATTGGATGATCCAACTCCCCCTTGGTAGAATGACGGTTCCTTGAACTTAGTTGCCTTGACTGTAATAATAAATTTAGAAAGTTGGTGACAAACTTTTTCCAGTTTTCTAAGCTTGTCATTAATTGTAACAAAGTTTTGATAGGTAACATCTATTGATGGATGAAATAGAAATGATATTCACTCAACATTTTTCAAATCCTTGGTGGGATAAACCAAGAAAGATGGGAACATTACTTAAAATTAATAGCCTTCTTAAAATATCTCTAAGCTTGTCATTAATTGTAACAAAGTTTTGATAGGTAACATCTATTGATGGATGAAATAGAAATGATATTCACTCAACATTTTTCAAATCCTTGGTGGGATAAACCAAGAAAGATGGGAACATTACTTAAAATTAATAGCCTTCTTAAAATATCTTATAACTATTGGAAATACTGAGGGGGGTGAATCATTATTTTATTAATTTCAAACAAATTAAAGATCACAAAGCATTAACCAATCACATCACATCAAAGGTACATAAGATTTATATTATAAATTTATTTATATCTTGAAGGAAACTACAACTTATGGTTTTACTAGCCACTACCATAAGGAAGCGAAAACCTCCTGAAGAAAGCTACAACTTCCTTGCCTAACACCAACCTGCCATCCTTAAAATAAAAGATAGAATAAATTATGGGCTCCTATACCAAATATAAGGACCCACTTAACAAAATATTGAACAACTTAACAATTATACAATCTTTGTTAGAGTTTCCTGAACCTAACACCATATATTTAGTTCCTAGAAATTATTCATTGAATGAATACATGAATATGTTCCTAATCAAAATATTTTGCAGAAGTAAAATTCCTCAATCTAATTCACATACAGATGAATATATTTCTACCCAATCAATAGTTCTTCATTAATAAATTAAACACAAAAATTACGTGGGCTCCTGTCCTCGGATAATGGCCCAACAGAGACAATAAAAACTACAAAGCTGATCACCAGCCTTATTGCACTATCTCATACCTAACACATGCTCACTGATAAGCCTCTCTCAATATTGTGTTGTTTTTTTCTCTTAGCTCCTAAGTTTAGGCTCAATTTATAACTTTCACAAGCTAACCAAAATTAGCTGGTGAATTTGACTAAAGATAAGTGACTTTACTTTTAGTTAACTATCATATCTTTAGATTTCTCTACTTTAAATCAAGTACAAGTCATAAATTTAGCTTGCTTTACATGCACTTCTCATGCATGTCACATGCAACACATCCACATGCGTGCAACTCACTTGCACACACTGCTTGTTGCATGAAAGCTCCTAAAGAGGCAAATCAAGGTCCTTCTAGTCAAGACATAGGATTAGAAGTACCTTCCGAGCTACAAAAATCAACACTCCCTCTTAGCGAGGGAGGTACTTTTGGAAGAACCTGCTCCATCTAGATTTTTCTCCACTACCACCATGTTATCCATTGTTGTAGCTGCTTCGTCTGAACTCGAAGACTTCCCTGCTACCTAATTCAAAATTTGATTTGAAGTCATGTTCCTTTCATCCATGCTCCTAGGATCCTACTCCTAAGCATCTAACAATGTCTTATCATACTAGATGAGGTTCCTGGTAGTACCTAAAGAATCACTCTTCCTTGCCATCTTGTCCTTCTCAGTTATTGACATTTTTCCTGTATCCAATGTTATGTATCTAGATCAAAGTAACACAAAAACATAAGCAAAGATAGATCAACGACTAGATAATAAGCCACTTCGAGGGGGAAACCTCCCTTTATATCACATGAATGAATTATTCTCCGTTTCTTCAAATGAAAAGACCTCCTTGATATATATAGGATTTTAAAGGGACCAAATATAATTAGGACCTACATAACAGTACTGATGTAAGGGTATAAAATAATAATAGTGGAATTCATGGGGCACAACACAATATGGGGGTTGCACTAGTATTATAGGGACCTAACATGCCCCTCTACTTAGAAAATTATTGTCCTCAACTCTTGAGTAGTTCTAGATGCTTTTGTATAAAATAGTCATCCTCCCATGTGGAATCTTCAATAGGTAAGTTCCTCCACTTAATGAGATACTTTGAAATTAATCGATTCTGTAGCTGTTGGATACTTGTTTCTGTGATGCTTCAGGCTCCAGTATGATTTTTCCTTCCTCATCCAGTTTTGGCAATATAGTTTGAACTAGGATCTTGTCACCTATAACCTTCTTTAAGCATGGAACATGGAAATCTGGGTGTACTCGTGAAGATGCATACATATCCAATTTATATTCCATAGTACCAATCTTTGCAACACCTTATAAGGACCATAGTACTTGGGTTACAATTTATCATCCTTCTTAGCTTGTTTGAGGGACATTTGTTTGTACGGATGTAGTTGTAAAAATACCTAATCACCCACGTCAAAACTTCTGGAACAAATAAACCTTGTTCACTGGAATTTACCAATTGCAGAAACATTTATGTGCATAAACAATATATATATTGTTATTCAATATTCAAATGATGCCTTACAAGTCCTTGTGCGGTTCACCTTTATTGGAGTTGACTGGCCACAAGGACTAAATAACATGTCTTTTGAAATAAGTGCCCTTTCATAATTAATGGGAAACTTAATTGATTAATTATTAATATTATGAATATATATATATATATATATATATATATTATTATATATATATATATATTATATATATAATATATATATATATAATATATATATATATACATTGCTTCTCCCTTAAAATGCTTTGTTCTCAAAGCATAGGCAATGTTGGGTGTTGTTGGATAAAATGTTTTGTCTCCCATGATGAATCTTCTTCTGATAGTCTCTTCCATTTGATAAGGTATTATTTAATAGTCTTGGATCGTAGTACTTTCTCTCTGGTAGTGAGTATGCCTTCAAGTTCTAATATGATCCTTCCTTCTTCATCACTCTCAAGTATCACTGTTTGAGTTGTTTGATTTTGACCCAATATTTTTTTGAGACTTAATACATGAAATGTGTTGTGGATTCGAAAATTGTCTAGTAGCTTCAATCCATAAGCCACACTACTTATTTTTTTGATTATATGGTATGGTCTATGATACTTATGAGATAACTTATTTTTCCCTTCTTGTTTTAATGATAATTGCTTATAGGGTTGAAGTCTGACAAAAACAAAGTCTCCTTATTCGAATTCTCTTTTTTGTGCGGTGTTGGTCAACTTGTTGCTTCATTATATTGTGTGCCATTGTTAATTTTTATTTTAATAAGTTAATAATTCTTTGGTTTCCTTCTAGGTGGTTCTTTATCACTTGGAGCTTATAATTGTGTAGTGCAAAATCCTTCCACCTAGGTGGTTCGTAGCCATAGGGCTTGGAAGGGGGTCATTTTAGTTGAAATATGATAGGTGGTATTATACCAACATTATACTAGGTGTAACCACTGAGACCATTTGTTTTGTTTATCAGTGACAAAACAACAAAGATATGTTTCCAAACATTTATTTACAACAGTTTGACCATTTGTTTTGGGGTGATAAGTCGAACTCATGTTGAGAGATATTCCTACTTGGTGGTAGAAAACTTTTCAAAAATTGCCTTTAAATTTTGCACCTCTATCACTAGAAATAACCTTGGGAAAACCACGTAGTTTGTAAATGTTTTTACAAACACTTCCACAATTTTCTTGGTTGTGTCAGTTTTTCTGATTGCCATGAAGTGGGCATATTTCGTGAGTCTATCTACTATGACAAATATCTTGTCCTTACCATCAAACATAGGTAGTGTTTCAATGAAATCCATCGAGATTTCCTCCCATTTTTGATTTGGAATATGTAATGGGTGTAGTAAACCAGGAGTTGGAATATTTTCACTTTTATTTCTCCACCAACATCACATTCACGACATACTTTTGGATTTCCTTACTCATACCTTTCCAGTAGAACAATTTCCCAATATTATAGTAGGTGTTATAGGCTATTTTCTCTCATCTAATCAATCAACCTCCTAATGGGATCAATCAGCATATTATTCCCCTCTTACATCATCATTGCACAAATCCCTATGCATGAATCTCTCATTCCCCACAATTTCTACCCTAAACTGCATCATTTGAGCTAGTTTTAGGACCAAATCAACCTGGCCTCTTGCTAGACAATGTTCACCTATAGGTTGATCCACTATGGCTTGTGTTGATCACCTATAGATTGCTCCCCTTTGCACCTGCATTGGTTCTATAAATTTAGGAAAAAGAGAGAGAATCCCAAAGCCTCCATTTTCAGAAGCTTCCAGGATCTGTTGTAACCGTTTACCTCAGATAAAACCTTAAAATACTTTCCTATCCTACCTTGGAGTTTCCACTCCTTATCCTTAGATCTCATCCTCCAATCAAGAGTGGATCTCAATCCCAAGGTTGGTAAAAGGATAAGAAATACAACTTACTTTAGTGCTCTATATATTTATAGCCTTCCATATGCAAGGGGTTAGCTTTTGTAGAGTGATTCTACCCTTATGCTGCTGTTGTGAGAGTTATCCTTTCATGCATTTATGGTGATTGGAGCTGCACTTTGCAACAAAGGAAGGACAAGTCAAGAACTTGGAGGAGATATTCTACAAGATTGACACCTATTTATGGTTGTAACTCACTCCATTTATATCAATATAAATAGTTCTTTTGTTTTCCTATATGTGATGTCATTATTTTATATTCTCCAATACCACGCTGATATGTTGAATGAAGTAGATAGATGATGCTACATAGATCTCATATTTTCTTCGCTTATGTTGTTTGGTTGTGTAGGTTCTAATTTTGGCAGTTGGAGCTAGGATTGGAGCATTCAAGCCAAAGAAGGAGTGGAACATATGACAAATTCCAAGTAGGTTTCATCCCCTCATCTACTTACTTGAAGGAAAACATTGAGTCCTTTGTCGTTTTGTTGTTATATGTTAGCCACCAGACCTAGGGGAGATATTTCAGTGCGCAGTCATAAATCCTGCATAACAAATTGGCGACTCCACTAGAGAACAGTGTATTACATGGGTGGCTTCTTTTCCTATTGTGTTTGATTTACCTCTTTCATAGACATTTGATGATTTAACCAACCAAGAATAGACCTAGGAAGTGATTGCAATTGAGTCTTGTTTGCAATTTTTGTGTCGGAAGCTTCTTTCCCAGGACAACCACACCCTCTGGTCTGCTGATAGAGCATTGCACCCCACCTGGGCCCTCTTGGTGCCTGCATTGCAAAGCATTATTGCCTCTTTTGTACCTGTGTTGATCCCTATTTTTGAACACGATTTTCCTTGTTTTCTTAGTGTTGCTTTGATCAACCTACTTCCACCTGAACTTCCCTGAGTCTTGACTGTCTTGTGGTCTCTTTAAAACCTCCATTTGTTTTCATTTGTGTGATTTACTTTGATAAGAATTGGTTTTGATTTTTATTTGTTCTTATCATTCGGTCACTTGCAAACTGATTTTGTTTGGTCATTGACTGATTGGATGAATTGTTGTTCTAGTCCTCATTATGAAAAGTTCATTTGAATCAGTGATTACACATTTGCATTTTAGTTTTCTTCATTTCAAAAATTAAGTGTGCTATTTTTTCTTTTTTTTTGCATTTCCGTCTATGGCTTTGTGTGTGAAATTGGAATTACCTAGTGTGAAATTGCATGTTAATTGCCTTTGAGTGTCATCTCTTTTGATTTTTGAAAATTTCACCTAATCTCAGTTTGAGTCCTATGTTCATGAAATATTAGATTACGTTTGATTTCATTGGAACCTTCTTGTGTTTGTTTTGAAGAATTCTCTTGCATAGATCATATTTGTATAGTTAAAATTCTCATTTTCACAGCAGGAAGGGGAATCATGCATAAATTACATTGCATGGTTTGACATCTTTTAATGCTTTGAATTGAATTGGAATAGTGAAATTGGAAGATCTAGTTAGGAAACTCTTATTGATGCATATTTGATTGTTGCATCATTGTTTGCATCTCTTCCCTACACTAGATAACTTTCATCGAAATTTAAAAGAGTTGTTTTTCTCATATCAGTTGCATCATAAGTGTGTTTAAGTGTAATGTTCAAAACTTAAATAAACAATGATATGCAAAACAAAATCAATTTGTGACGCAGGAAAATAAAACAATCAACAAATGCTCATTAAAACTCTAGAAGTGAGAACCATATGAGCCATTTTATTAATGAAATGGAGCAAGTACAACAATATGGAGAAATGCACCTAGGCTTGCCTCATGGGCAAGCTTGACAGGACCTAGGTGATAAAACAATAATCTCAAAGCTAGAAATCACCGCTTGTCTAATGCTCTGTGCTATCCCCAGTGTCAGGCCAGGCAGTAACTCCATTAGGCAGAAAATAATTGAATGTATTATTCCATAGGTAGGTCCTCATTATATACATGAGGGGGAGACTGTTCAGTTCATCTCCCGATGACCGTTCATATTCCTATCTATCTATTTACAATAATTCACCCAATCACAAGGATTAGGTGTCAACATTCCCCCCCTTAATCTCTGAAGGGATGGTCTGGTGAGTACCAAGCATCATTCTCTGAATTGGATTTAAAGCCTTTTCTCTCCCAAGCGCTTTGGTGGATGTCTGCAATTTACTTCATTTGTCGGAACATAAGGAGATGGATTGTTTTGGCCTCAACATGTGATAGTCGAATAGATGAATAGTATTAGTATTGATGTGGCTTCGTTCGACTCCAATGGAACTCGTTGGGTTCTTCGCCACTTTACTTGCAGAGGTATTGTCAACTCATGAGTGGAGTGTGAGTTGCTACTTGTTTTAACTGTAAATCTTCAAGAATTTTCCTGAGCTACACAATTTATTTTGTTGCTTCAGTTGCTGCCATGTATTCTGATTCTGTTGTGGAATCTGCTAGAACTGATTATTTGCGTGATCTCCAGGAGACAACTCCTGATCCAAGACTCATAGCATATCCTTAAGTAGATACTCCAGTTTCTTTGTCTCCATCGAAGTCTGAATCAGAGTATCCAATCAAGCTGAAGTCGTCTACCTGTGTATACTTGATTCCAAGGTCTTGAGTTCCCTTCAAGTACCTTAGAACTCTTTTTGCAGCAGACCAATGTCCTCACAAGGCTTTTGCATAAACCTGGAGAGGATTCCAACAGCAAATGAAATGTCTGATCTAGTAGTAGTGAGATAGATGAGACTTCCTATAAGCTATTTGTACTTTGTTGCATCCTCAAATTCCTTTCCTTCA
>APFE030755287.1:23731-110608 GCA_000404065.3 Pinus taeda
TCTGTGACTCCATGCCCAATGGTTCGAAACTTATCACACCTTACCGTGCCTCTTTGTTCGAGAATCCTACCTTCTTTCCCATCACAATCAACACTCCCTTGAAGTCATAAAGCTAGCCTAAAATCATCAACTAAGGTTGAATTAAAAGGAGAGAGCCCTCTCCGATTGCAGGTGGGATACAACCTGCAATCAAAAGATTAGTTTGTGGTTACCTCGGCCGTATCCCTATTAGGAGCCTAGGGACAAACTGAGTGATAACAAGAATAATCTTTTATAACATAAGAATTTAGCATAGGGATTTTATTAGTTTCGTAGTATAAGAATCTAGTTATCTTTCATAGCATATCATCGATTTCATAAAACAAAGTTTCATTTATTGTTCATAGATTAAAATGTTAACATTCATTCCAAATATATTAAAATTTCATTGCTTTCTAGTTTAGAATTCATTACTTTCCATATATCAAATCCTATTGCCTCTATAGAGGCTTTGCATTCCCATGATAAGAAAGTGTGTGTTCCCATTTTAGATATCTTCATGATAAGGATTTTATTTTATTCTTCCAATATTTTTTATTAGCTTAGATTTCCTTTTGAAATGAAATTCAATTTCCAAGCATATATTATGAATGTGTGCTTCACAAGTGCACTGATGAGCCTCATAAATGAGTAATTATATGGGCTCATTTTACCCCCTAACCTAGTCAAATGAACCATTCTCTTAACTTATTGTATGGTTTTCTGATTATATTTATGCATATAGGGTGAGTTGAGTTAGTTATTATGCCATGTGGTCTAACAGGTATTTTATGCAGATTATTGATGGATTTTGAGGTCAAAGCCAAGGATCTAGTGGTAAAATTGCAACAATAACTCGAAGTAGACAGAGGATAGGACTTATAGGAGGGAATCCCCCTCATTTATTACTCCTCACTTCGAATTCCCCTTCATTCATCTCAGAGTACAAGCAGTCGAATCATGCACTAGAAGGCAGCTCAGCAAGTGGAGGATGACTGATAGTTATCTCGAGTTTTGGGAGCCAAGCCTCCATGATTTCAAGGAAGCTATTGGTAGCTTCAAATATATAAGTAGAGAGGTCTAGGGCCTCTCTAGGGTCAGATTTTTTTCTTGTGTGAACTCTGCTCAAATTTTGAGCTTATTATTTTGTGACAATTTCATGTAATCTTGCCATTGTTTTGATAATGAAGATGGAATCCTTTTTTAGCTAGCACTGAGTTACCTCAGAGGGCTGAATCTCTTGTGTTCGGGCCCAATCCAAGAGGCTAAGCCTCTCTTTACTTGTACTTGTATGCTTTACTTCAGTTTGTAGATTAATTTGCTCTTAGATGTATTTTCCTTATGGTTAAGATTAGGTTGCTTTTGATGATTTAAGTATCATGCTTCCATTTATGCTCTCTATAGTAGGTTAAACAGTGATCAGAGAAGATTCAAAAGACTGGCAACAGTGCCTTGGCCTCTATTCCTCCCTTTGGGATTGTGATTTGAGGCAAAGACTATCTTGCTACCCCAAAAACACAGATTTTCCTCATTCCTAGGACTTCTAGTGTTTGCAGCTCTTTAGTAGGTTAATAGTCCAGTTTTTCTTTGCTTTATAAATTATTTATCATGTTCACTTCCTGATTTGCAATATTTGTTTTGCACGCTTTCCTTTCTTACAACATTTCTCAGCATTTCCTTTCATACATCATAGTTTAGACCATTTTTATGCAAAACTTTGTTTTTTCCTAGGATGCAGTAATTTCATTTGTTGCTTGATTTTCTTGGTTAACTGTCAGTTTCTATGTAGCAGATCTCTTCCAGCAGTAGGCCAGTTTAATAGAAATCACACCCTCCATCTGATCCATGCCCCATAGGTGTCTCCCAAACCTCACCTCAATTTTGACCTAGTTTCCTAATTTTTCATAGAAATTCTTCCTCTCTCCTTGAGCAAACCCAATCATCTTTCTCTCTCCTAGTGATTTGTGGAAGACCTTAGGCATAGTAACACCTCATTGCAACCTTCATCCACATTTTCCACCCATTTTGACACCCTCAAAACAACAAAAATTACTCTAGGCCTCCTCCTGTAGTCCTCCTGTAGTTTTCCTATACCCTCATGTAGCTTTTTTGTAGACTTTGTTTTGAAGGTTGAGTGTGGGAAAAGCCTCTAGAAGGCCACCTAAGACCTCCTAAGACCCATCCAATCCATCCTACATCCACCCAAGCTCCAAAACCGCCTTCTAATGTGACCTATTCGGTGCCACACTCATGCACAATAAATTAGATGCATGATTAAATTCATATAAAAACACATAAAAATCCAAAAATATGTTTTTTTCTTATTTACATCTAGATATAGCATGGATAGATGTTTTTTAATTCCTTGAGTAGGTAATGGCATTCCTTTCATGGTTTTCATAGTGCTTTTGGCATAAGTAGAATTGGCTTTTTAATTAGGCTTTACTAGGTTTTGCTTTACATTCCAGTCTTTCTCCTTTCTGCAATTAGAATAGCATCTGTAGAGTAATATTTCTTTCCTTTAATCACAGATAGAGATTCTTCTTAAGTCTATAGAAGTTGGCTTGAGCTCCTAGTGATCTCGCGTCGACTGACCAAGTGACAACCTGCAATGAGAACTAGTACTTCTACATACAACACCGATGCTTCCAAGTTTGTTACGAACTACCAGGTTGATAAAAATAAAGTTGGCAACCTAGGAGTTGCAGAATTCTTGTTGCAATACAGCCACTCACCATGTACAAACCTAGATGGATAACTTAATGCAAAGTGATTTAATTCATAATTAAATTACCCAACATTTTTGGTGCCATTATTGGGGAAGTATACATAGGTATTTACTTTCAATTTAGAATGTCTTTCTACACAAAAATTTATTTAGGAGAAGTAAGAAGAGAGGTAAGGACCTTCACATCATGATTATGGGGTTCTTTATATCCAAATCCATTGCAATTGCATCTCATTCTAGTTGCATTCATTTTTAGATGAGTAGTTAAAATTCATGTTGAAAATAATTTAGGATGCATGTATAGGGAAAAAAATTTTAGTGATATATTGGTTAGAGGATGTACTTAAATTCCATCATCACCAACCACCCCCACTAGACAACGTTGTGTTATAAGAGAGACGTCACCATTTCTATCACACATTCCATCTTTTGCAAGTAAAATAAGACTTTCCGAGGTATATATATTATAAATTATACCTAGATAAGAACCAAATTCATCTACGAAAGAAGGGGAAGAAGAAACTACATCTACAACTAAAGGAGTCAACTTCCTCTCTTAAATAGGTGAACAACTTGTTAGAAAATAATTAAAAATAACTAGAAAATAAGAAGAAGAGGAGGAAAAAGAAGAAAATTTTCCTGAAGAACCATTAATAGAAGAATCAAAAAAACCATAGGAAGACAATCCATGTGAGGAACCTTATATAAAACTATTCCCATGCCATAGTGAGGGGGGCATTCCAAGCATGTATCATTGAAATAAGCCCATGGAAAATATAAGTTGACTTCAAGAATAATTATGATCCTTTGTTTGGGACGATTCAAATGAAATTCAAGGGTTTTCACATAAAGTTTTGGAGAACATGTCTTATGATGGACATAAAAATCATTAAGAACAATTGAATTCCTAGACCTTGAAATGAATGTAATAAATAAGAGGGGAACCTCATTGAGAAAATTGATAGATTTTTCCCAAGCCAAGACCTGAATGCATCTTTCAATGAAGCACTAAAACACAAAGATTTAGGCTTAAATTATTTCTAGATAATATTACTCACTTGAAGAATATAATTGCAATATAGAAAAAGGTGCAAGTGGCATTTCTTTGCAAGTTTACACAGGGGGCATATGTTTGGCCTTGACCATCGCCATTTTATTGGAGAATCCCATGTAAGGAATTTTCTACTTAATCCTAGTGAAGAAGTGATTTTGGATTCTAATGGATCACCCACACCCCATATAATTTTCTGCCACCACACCTTATCTACATTAAAAACTTATTTGATTGCATATTTGTATCTGAGCTTTGCAGTGAAGTTGCTTGCATGAGGATTTTTGAACCAACGAAGCTAGACAAAGAGTACATCTCTAATGTATGCTTATATTAATTGTAGGTTTTGACCACATACAGAAATTACCTGCATACAAGTTCCAAAACACAGAAAATAAACAATGTGAGAGCATAACACATAAAACAAATATACACAGATATTTCCCCTTGGATCCCAAAATCAAGACTACCAGCATGATTTAACATTATGTTCCTTTCACTGTTAAAATACATATATATACATGTCGAAGCATCTAATACCATGGACTGAAAATCGTCGTGCCCAAAACCATGTTCAAAAAACATGTACAAAACCATAGGTAGGTTCACCCCACCTAATATAGGGTCCAAAGATATTTTCCCCAAGGCACTGCCCTAGACCCCATAGAGGGGGCTTAACCATCCCCCACAAACCCCCTATGACCCCCACACTATGAATGTGGCGTAACGAAGGGGGGGCTCTGCCCCTTCTCTAACCCCCTGGTTAACTAGGGGAGCTAGTTGTGGTAAGAATATAACACAACCCAACATTCTCCCACTTCTTGTTTTATTTCAATATGGCGCCATAGGAGAGCTTCGTCATTTATCCAGCCCTACAATTCCCATTGTTTCTCTATGCCAAGAGAACTTCTTAGAGCTCACAGATGTTGTCAATGCATCTGTAATATTCCTCAAAATGTCCACCTTTACCAACAACACCTTTTTTTCTTCTATCATATCCCTCACAAAGTAATACTAAACATCAATGTGCTTTTTCTTTAAATGATAAGCAGGGTTCTTTGCCAAGAAAATTGCACTTTGGTTATCACAGTCTATCCTTATAGCTCCCTGTACTAACCCCATACTTGAACACAATCTTTGTAACCAAACTGCTTCCTTGCTTGCATGAGTCATTGCCATGTATTTTGCCTCTGCAGTTGTGCCACTACAAATTGTTTCTTACTCATCCAACTGACCATGCCTCTAAATAGTTTAAACACATGCCCACTTGTAGATCATCTCTAATCTAGATCTCCAGCCCAATCTGCATCAACAAAGCCACAAATATCCAACACTCTGTCCAATCCTGGTTTTCCTTTGTAGCACAAACCATAATCACTAGTGCCACACTGTTATAGAAATATTAGGGCACTTCAACCACAATCCTATATGTCGATAATCCAATGGCTCTTTAACCCCTCATTGTGTTGTTTCATACCCTAAGGGATCATGGTCAATTGATTACATCATTTCCTAGAAGTTCCACCTGAAAAATCACTCAGAAATAGCCAAAACATGACCATACTGACTACTCCATTGTCAATGTACAATGCATACTAACTCCTACACTAGCCAGGTGTGATGCATACTGAAGAGGCCTTCTGTAGGGTGCGATGACCGAGAATGGACAAATGGCTGAGACAATTTTCTAAGTGGATGCTCATGGAATATTCTAGAAACTTCTCCTATGACACTTGCCTCTCTGAATTTGCCTAGGGATGACTAATAGATCAATGAAATCTCCATGTGCAACCAAGAACTATGAGTGGAATGACACTAATAAAAAACCCAGAGTTGACTTACACCCTTGCAAGACATCTATAAATGGATCCCTCATCTAAGAGATCTAGAGGCTAGAATTTTGTGATTTGTAAGGAAGTGTTGTTGGTTTATCTTTGAGAAGGGACATTGTATTGTTGGGTGATATTGCTTTTCATGAGGTGAAGAGGGCTTTGATGCTGGGAGGATGATGCTGGATCAGACTGCTAGGTTGTAATTCTCCCTTCTATTTCTAATAAATTTCTTTGAGTTTTCCTCCATACAATCGTGTATTTGTGAATCTTGTTAGTTGTGAATGCAATTGTATGTTCAATGTATTTCTGATTCTACATTGTTTATGATATTATAAATTTAGATTCTTTGATAGTGTTTTGTTACTTTGTCTCTACAGGTATTCTCTAAAGTGGGGCAAGTAGGAGAGAAGTTGCAAGCTCTATTAAGGGAGAGAGAAATCAAGCAAGGACACAAGTGGAAGATCCAGGTTGTTCCCCTTTGCTTCTCTCTTATATATCATACATAAAGGAAATCACAAATTGCTTTGAATGTTTGTTTCTAAGATAGATACAAATCTTAGTGGGACTAGAAGATTGAAAAGACACTAGTTTTCCTCGAAACAAAATGGTGACTCCACTGGGGAGTGAATAGTTTGTTTGTTTGTTATTGTTTTTTGCTTTATAAACTATAGATGGAGCCTGAAGTTAGCTAGATAGCCTTCGAATTGCTCTTGCTATGCAATTGCAAAGTAGATGAAGGCTGCTTCAGTCAATTTCAGGGTTAGTTTATGAACTAAACATCTGACTTACAAGCATTCTAAATGCCCTTGCAGTATCTCAATAACCTCCTAAGATCATACCCCTGTACTTTTTTCTTTACTGTTCATAGTAGCTCAACTTAACTCATTGAATTTAGCTGCAAATTTCAGCAAAAACCCACCTCAATTTCACTCCCTAGCCCATCGCATTGGAAACTAGTATGCATCGCACCTCCTGTGTGTAGTAGGTGAGATGCATCCCTGTTTCTTTGAAGCACAAGTGTGACGACTGAGTAATAGTATTTCTCTCTTTGAAATTTGGGTTTTTTTCTCCCTGTTTTCAGCTCTATTCAGTTGTTTTGCTGCTTATGATCAATATCTCATTGGTGAAGCCTCTTTCCTTTACACTATTCATTTTCCATTGGTTAGGATTAGTAAATGTTTTTTTATGTATTTGTCCATAATTTACAATCCTTTTTCAAGAGTATCTTAATTGAACTGTCATTTTGATGCAAAAAGTGTCGTAATTGTCGTTTTGTGTCAAAAAAGAAGAGTGTTGTAAAGTCTTCCTCCTCTAGATAGTTGATTGGACTTTTGTCATTGTATTTGATTTGAATTGTTAATATTTGAAGTGTTGAAAGTAGTTTTCTATTCAAAACCAAAAGGCGTCATTCATTCTTCCTTTCATTTGGAAAAGAAATTGTCAAAATGTCGCTTTGAAGAAAATATTTTAGATCTATACTTAGTTTTCCTTTTTTGGCATTCTTCACATTAAAGCGAAAGAAAAATAAATACATGCATTTGCATTTGCATTGAGACTGTGTGCAGAAAATGATTTAGGAAAAGTGCATTTAGTGTGTGCTCTTTGCTCTCTGTTTGATAGAATCGTAGTCTTCTTTCCTTAGTAGCTAGGATTTTCATTGCTAAAAGAAAACAACGATTGTTTATCATTTTAGATTGCATATTTAGGAATTTTACATCTACGTCACGTGATGAATCTTGAAAGACAAACTTCTAACCAATATCAACTCTAAAATAAATCTCAATGAACTTAAAAATGCTTTGGAACCTAACGCAACACATCAAGAAGTCTAGACTAGAGACGTGTTCTGGCGTCGTAAAACCTAGTAGCTATCATGTTCATCAAAGGTTCGGTGATTCCTCCTCTTTGATACGAAAAGTGGTAGTACGGACTTGTGATCCCCGTATCATCAAGTATATATTGGGAGACCACAATAGGCTGATATCCTGTATCCATAGGAAGCAGTGTCTACGGCCCTATCAATTGCAATACACTGAACACAACATTTGGGAAGATTGACTACCGTACATAAGTCCTTGGTAATTTCTCTTTAATTTACCACCAAAGTGTATATTACAGTTTTGCGATTGGTTTGGTAGTCCCTATGACTAAATTTCCAGAGTAGTAACTTTCATTCCTTTTCAAATCCTTAAAAGAAAAGGGCCATCTGATCACTTATCACTTCACGCTCATTAAAAATTTAAGGCGACTAGAGTCATCTTTAGCTTTTTCTCGACTCTTAAAAATTGAAAAAGAAAAGTTGTGTCAAAGCATCATTAAAATTTATTTAATATGGAATAACATCCTTGTTCCTTCGTTGATCTTAGGTTGAGCTAATGGAGTCCACCAATCAAGGAATCCCTCTTGAGAGGAATCCTAGTCCATTCTCTTCTTGGGGAAATATTGGTGCTCCGTATATGGACACATTGTCCCTTCCAAGAATCATAATTGGTCTGCCGGTATGGCTATTATCAACCTCTGTCACTCAAAATACTGTAATTCCTCATCAATTTAATTAGCAACCAGTTGATACTAAAAGTGACCCTTCACCTTCTACTTCGTTTCTCCCTCCCCTTCTTCCTTTTCGCTTGGTGAAAATAGTGATACTAGTAACCAAGTATCTGAGAAGAAGAAGAAAGGGAAGGAGAAGAAGGAGAAGAAGTCAGTTAAACAAGGGGACAACAACAAATCATCTGGTCAAAATACACACATTAAATATCCTAAATATCCTTGTCTAATTTGCAAAGGAAACAATTTTCATCGAGATTGTTCTTGCATTCCGTGGATCTTAAGAGAATGGTCTCCCCATTCACACCATCTGGTGTCATCGACCTCTAGCGATCATGTTGAGAGCACACCATCAACTAGTAATAGTGAAGTCAATGGGGAGAGAGGAAAGGTCAGATTTCCATGTAGGTTATGTGAAGGTAATCATTCCCTTCAACATTGTCCTTTTTTGGACGAAGCCAAAAGAGTCTTGGATAACCATCCTGCTTCACCGCAGTGACTTCTACTTGGATATAAGAAACTATCACTAAGTCCTTTACTAGTTGAAAATCTAACTGACTTAACTCAATCATCGGTCGAAACACCTATCGTTGAAAGTGAACCTTCTGAGTCCATACCAGACCAAAGTCAACAGGTTGAGATGGTAGTGGACCCAGTCTTGCCTTCAGAAGGTCCACCTTCAAATGATACAATTTCCAAAGAGAATTAGAACGAGACCATTCAAATTCTTTTTGTTAATACAGACTCTGATGAACTTGGGGGCAATCCACCCATTCCTTTACAATAGGACAAAAATGCCCTAATTCAAGGGGCTCATCCAGTCATTTATCCTGTACCCCTCCAAGCAATCTAGTCGTTTCCTTTGATTGGAATCAACTAGCAAGACCCCGTCTTCCATCTAATGTACCATTCCGGACCATAGTACAACTTTAAAATTGATCATGTCTAACACTATCATAGATGAAGGGGCTTCAGTGAGTATCCTTTCCTCAACTACTTGGAAAGTGCTTGGTTCGCCATCGCTTATGCCTGTTACTCAAAATTTATCAGGCTTTAACAAAGGAACCAGTCAACCATTAGGGATCCTTCCAAAGTTGCCGATAGCTTTGAAAAGGAAAATCATTCACTTGAACGTGATGGTAGTCCAAGGACCATTAAATTACAATCTACTTCTTGGATGTGACTATATATATAGCATGGAAGCTATTGTTTCCACACTCTTTCGAGTGATGTGTTTCCCGCATGAAGGAAAAATTGTCCAGCTTATCGACCAACTTCAATTTCCTGGTTCAAACATAGATCCAAGTCAAACATCTTCCCTAAATGGTCTCTTTGCATAAAAAGTGTCTCTTCAACCTTCATTCCATCCAACTGATTGTGGCTAGTAGTCTGGTGAATGTAACAAAGCTTAGGGGGCATGCACCCTGGTTTGCCTTTGGTAGACGAACCCAGCTGAAAAGATAGATTTCCTTGAAGGTTATGTGATCGGTCTGAAACAACCATTTCCTTGTAGGTTATGTGATTGGTCTGAAACATCATTTCCTTGTAGGTTATGTGATCGGTCTGAAACAACCATTTCCTTGTAGGTGATGTGATTGTTCTAAAACACCATCTCCTCATAGGTTATGTGATTGGTCTGAAGCACCATTCACTTTTTTCCACTATGTGGACAAAGCCAAGGAAGTTTTTTTATCTAACCACGGATGAAAAAATCCTTCCTAACTGTAGTGACTTCCATATGGTCACCTGGAGGCTCTCCTTTTCTTGATGCCTTAGGGCATGCAAACCTTCTTATGCAAGAAAAAAATGACCAATTTCCTTTCTTAGCTTTTTAGTTTTAACTTCATAGGTTAGGCAGTTGCTCTGGAAACGTCTGCACACTAGACGGACCAAAGGAAGGGTTTTGTCTAGATGAAAGACAAAACCATCCTACCTAATCTCAGTAGTTCATTAGCTTTTTAGTTTTTCTAGCTTTGTAGTCTGGTCATTTCTAGCCTACATAAAAATGTAATGAGCATATGTTATCGTAGAGTTCAAGCTCACTAAAAAATGAACCTACCAATGAGGGATACCTTTGACTAGTATGAGCAATGTTTCTACAAAGTTCAAGCACATAAAAAAATAAACCTACCACTGAGTATAGTTTCTCCCGATTCAAGCTCATTAAAAAATGAATCCACCCTCGGTAAATAACCTTTGCGATTTCCCTGCTATCATCCTTTTGAGCCTTGGTTGTGTTCCTACCATCACCTCCATTCATTTGGCTGATCATACGCTTCCACTTGATTGTTTACCTCTTGATAAATAGCTCAGATGAGTGGTTCCGTTAGCCATGCTCTTCACATCACCATGTTTTGACAAGTTCCAAGCTTACCCAAAACCAGTTGCTATGCAATAACACAACTCGTTCCTAAAAACCGTGTCTCTTTTAAACTCTTTTTAGACTTGTTAAATATGAAAATATTGTTGAGCTATTGGCCTTTCTAGCTCATTAAAGTAAGGGTAAGCGCCATCTCTCCTATACATTTTAATCTTCTTGGACCTGAGGGATTACCCCACAAAAATATTGAGCGCTTGTCTTATTCGACTCGCTAAAGTTATCAGAAAAGTCATCCCTTTTGTATTATTTTAATCTTTTTTGGACTCAAGGGAATATGATACGAAAAAAATTGCTGGAGTTTTCTTTTCATCCCTTTTAAAACTCTCTAAACATGAAAAGGACTGAGTTATCCTTATCGTTAAACTCGTTAAAACAATAGTGACAAACTTGTCCATCCAGACAAGAATGAGTTTCACTGTCGCTAGGCTCGCTAAAACATAGCAACAGGTTTTCCCAAAGGGAAAATTATGGAAAAATCATATGCTATCCTCCTCAAGCTTGGCAGAAATAAAGAGGTACTGGTCAGCAATGGCTGGGTAAAAAGGGAAGAAAACTTGAAGAATTTTATTGCTAGCAGGTCGCTCTTGAACATGACACTTTCACTCCGTCACCATGATTGAGTCAGGTTAGGTTATTCCATTCACCTGTCATATCACCATTGGTCCTCTATACCATCCATCTTTTGGGGTAATGCTACAAATCCATTTCAGTGTCGTTGATATGTTCAAGAGAAGTCATTCAGAGAATTCGCCATCTAGTTAATGCCTCATCCACTACAATACCTTCACCCTCCATTTTTCAAGACTGTCATTCTTGAACCTTGTATCATCAGATCGTTTTCACCTCTAGAAAATCATTTTCTTCATTTCATGTCATAGATGTGGGATACATCAATGCCCTCCTACAATGGGTCGCTTCTTGTCGACATCCGCTCATTATCTAAGAAGTTAACTTAGAAACAACTCTTTCAGTACTTTGAAGCTTGCATGCCTTAGAGGCAAGTTTCTCACTTTCGGCGATAGGTTTGCATCAATAGTCTTAGACCGAAAGTTTTTTCATGGTGTTTGACATCAGCTCATATAATCACACCATGTTAATTATATTGTAGTACCTTGAGGGTCATTACCATTATCGTTGATTCCTCTTGGGCTTGTTAACAACTTATATCATTGGCTGGAAATCAGGTCATGTCTTTCCATGTTCGACTTCAAGCCATATTTTCACATCAATTGACTTGTACATCGAGTAAATACTGAACGCGTTTGAAGACCCCAGATCCAGTTTCATCCATCTAGGCTGCGATATATTCAGGAATATAAAAACATCAAATGTACACAGAAGCTGCATAGATCATCCTCGAAGCTAAGGGATGATGACTCTACATATAAAGAATCACTAGTCTGCAACTGTAGATGGTTATTTGTCCTATGTACATGAAAATGAATTTATAAAGTTGAGCATGGGAATTCCTGCCTTAGCTAAATCATGAAAATAATATGATGATGATGTATTGTATTGTATCTTATATAGGTCACCTTCTAGTTTGAATACCTCAGATCTGCATGATAAAGAATTTCACCCGACATCAAAAGATTTACGACCTCATGCTTTAGAGGGCAACTGTTATAGATATATTTGGGAACTTCAACCCCAATCATATATGTCAATAATCCAAGGGCTCTTTAACCCATAAAAGTGTTGTTTCATACCCTAAAGGATCATGGTCAACTAATTACATTATTTCCCAAAAGTTCCACCTGAAAAACCACTCAAAACTGGCCAAACCTAGACCATACTGACTGCTCCACTATCATGGTGCGATGTATACTGGCTCCTACACTAGCCAGGTGTGAGACATACTAAAGAGGCTTTCTGTAGGGTGCGATGTGCGAGAATGGACAAATGGCTGAGACCATTTTCTAAGTGGATGCTCATGGAATCTTCTAGAAACTTCTCTTATGACACTTGCCTCTCTGAATTCACCCAGGGATGAGTAAGAGATCAATGAAATCTCCATGTGGAACTAAGAACTATGAGTGGAATGACACTAATAAAAAACCCAGAGCTACCACACACCCTTGCAAGACATCTATAAATGGATCCCTCATTTGAGAGATCTAGAGGCTCGAATTTTGTAATTTGTAAGGAAGTGTTGTTGGTTTATCTTTGAGAAGGGACATTGTATTGTTGGGTGATCTTACTTTTCATGAGGTGAAGAGGGCTTTGATGCTAAGAGGATGATGTTGGATCAAACTGCTGGGTTTGTAATTCTCCCTTCTATTTCTAATAAAGTTCTTTGAGTTCTCCACCATAAAATCATGTATTTGTGAATGCAATGGTATGTTCAATTTATTTCTGATTCTGCATTGTTTATGATATTATAGATCAAGATTCTTTGATAGTGTTTTGTTACATTGTCTCTATAGGTATTCTCTAAAGCGGGGCAAGTAGGATAGAAGTTGCAAGCTCTATCAAGGGAGAGAGAAATCAAGCAAGGAGTCAAGTGGAAGATCTAGGTTGGTCCCCTTTGCTTCTCTCTTATCTATCATACATAAAGGAAATCACAAATTTCTTTGATTATTTGTTTTTAAGATAGCTACCAATTTTAGTGGGACTAGCAGATCGAAAAGGAACTAGTTTTACTGGAAACACACACAAATACCTGAAAACCTGCTCCACTTTTGTCAAGTGCGCCTTCCCTAGTTTTGACACAAACCTGCTCAATACTCCCACTGCATGTGTGATGCTTTGTCTTTTATAGACCATCGCATACATCAGGGTATTAATTGAACTTGCATATGGAACACGGTACATGTCCTCTTCCTCCTCTTGTGCCTTGAGACACTATTTAGCAGATAAATTAACACCTACAAGAATAGGAACCTTCAACAATTTTCTATCCTGCAAATTAAACCTCTGCAGTATTGTCTCAACATACTTCCTCTGCTTTAACCAGAGCTTCCTCTTTGCCTGATCTCTTTTAATTTCCATGCCAAAAATATAGTTTGAAGCAAAAATATCTTTCATATCAAATTTCGAGGACAATTTGGTCTCCAAATCTAGGATAATTTCGTTGACATTTCCAACTAGCAACATATCATCCACATACAAGACCAGATAAATAACACGGTCACCAATTAATTTAAAATACACACAATGATATTCTTTGCTTCTGGTGAAGCCAAGTCCCCATATAAATGTATCAATTTTCTAATACCACATTCAAGGTGACTATTTTAATCCATACAAAGACTTCTTTAACTTGCATACCAGTTCTTTCTTACCCTTCAGCACAACACCTTTAGGTTGCTTCATGTAGATCTCTTCTTCTAGATCACCATGAAGAAATGTTGTCTTCACATCCATCTATTCTACATTAAAATCAAGAGAAACAACAATAGATAACAATAATCTAACAAAAAAGCTACCTTGGCAACAGGAGAAAAAATATCAACCAATCAATTCCTCGTACTTGGGAATAACCTTTTGCTATCAACCAAGCTTTGTATTTCTCCACCTTTCCTTCTACGTTTGTCTTCTTCTTGAAACCCATTTACTTCCAATGGGTTTCCTTCTAGCCGACAACTCCACTAGATCCCAAGCCTCATTTTTGTGCAAAGATGCCATTTCATCAACCATGGCCTCTTTCCAGAGTTTTCCATCCTCTGAATCTACTTCTTCCTTCACAGTTTTGGGATCATAATCAATAATAGGTAAAGAAAAATTTGAACAAAAAGTAGATGGACTGTACCTTTCTGACTGCCTTCTTTCTCGAACTGATCTTCTCACATCTGAAGTTCATGGCTCTTCATCTTCTGATTCCTCTTCTACTGTAGAGTATGATTCTTCCTCCTTTAGCTCAAACTCTATCTTTTCAGGTTCCTTTGGTTGGACTTCATGTTTAATAACATCTTTTACCTCTCTGAACACTACATGTCGGCTGTACACAACCTTCCTTGTTATTGGGTTCCAAATCTTATAGCCCTTTAAACCATCATTATACTGAATAAAGATGCACTTTTCAGATTTACTATCCAACTTTGTTCATTTCTCCTTTGGAACATGTACATATGCATCACATCCAAATATCCTCAGATGTGAAAGAGAGGGTTTCTTATCAATCCATACCCGTTGTGGAGTCTTATCCTCCAACGCTGATGAAGGTGATCTATTGACCAGGTAACATGAAGTCTCCACCACCTCTACCCAGAATTCTTGTCCCAACCCGGCACCACTAAGCATGCTTCTTCCCCTTTTGATCAACTTCTTGTTCATTCTTTCTACAACTCCATTTTTCTCAGGTGTGTATGGATTAGTCTTTTCTTGTCCCATACCACGCTTCTTAGAAAATTATTCAAATTCCTTCTAGAAAAACTCTCCACCATTATCTGGCCTTAGCACCTTTCTCTTCTTCTCCGCCTGGTTTTCCACTAGAGCCTTAATTTCTTCAAACCTGTCAAAGACTTGAGATTTCTTTTTAATGAAATATATCCATGTATTCCTTGAAAAGTCATTTATAAATGATACATAGTACATAGACTTACCCAATGGCGGAACCTTCAGAGGTCCAAACAAATCTCTGTGCACAAGCTCCAATATATGTTTCGCCCTCTTACCGCTAGAGAGGAAACTCGCCCGTTCCTGATTCCCATATATAAAACTTTCACCGAAATCAAAATCCAGAGATCTATTAGTCATACCTTATACCATACCTTTACCATTAAGTATTCGAAGGCCCTTCTCTCTAATATGTCCAAGCCTTTGATGCCATAGCATGGTATTTTCTCTAGAGACCACTAAATTTTTTGTTCCACTTTTAGGAACAATAGAAGTGTTGCACCCATCAACAATAGTGCTACCTTGTAGCTTGTACAAAGTTCCAATCCGAACTCCTCGCATTAATACCATTGCTTCCTAAATGATCTTGCAGGTATCCTTCTCGAACACTGTTTTTACACCTGCATCATCCAGCTTGCTTACAAAAATTAGATTTCTGACTAATGCAGGAATGTCCAAAACACCCAGAAGTGTTCTAATCCTTCCACCTTGCAACTTCAACTTGACTTTTCTACGAAAAATGATTCTAGCCTTCTTGTCATCCCCCAAGAAGACATAACCACCATCATATTTCCCAGACTCTAAAAAACACTCTCTATGGGGAGTGAAGTGAACAAATGCACCTGAGTTAATCAACCATGCCTCATGATCTACATGTGTACTTGAAGAAGCCAAGTACACATCCCCAACTTCATCTGAGGTGGTTTTCGCCTCTACAGAAGGAGCATCATTAGATGCCTTTCCTTTGTCAGGAGCTCTATATTTTTAGTCCCTTTTGTAGTACCCTTCCTTTCTGCATTTCCATCACACCTTTACAAGGTTTCCAAGAGATTTATATCTCCCTCTAGATTTATATCTCCCACTCAATGAATTATTTTTGTTTCTGTTATGGGACATTCCTTGTACAGACAAGGCATCACCATTTTGGCTCTCCATATTTTTCTGTCTCATCTCCTCTATCAGTAAGGATGAGACTATTTCATCAAGATAGAGGGCAGCTGCATTGCTACCTATTGCAATAACCAAACTATCCCACGAATCTCGTAAAGAACACAACAAACCAATTCACTTATCTTCATTTGAAATTTTAATATCAACAGATAATAACTAACTTATCATGGTATTAAATGCATTCAAATGCTCTGTTATCGAGTCTTCATCTTTCATCCTCAAGTTATACAACTTTTTCTGTAGGAACAATTTATTCACCAGAGACTTAGATTGGTACAAAGTCCCTAACTTGTCCCACAAAGCCTTAGTTGTAGCTTCCCCTCATACATTTAGCAATATTGAATCTAAGATACATAATTATATTGTGCTCTTTGTCTTCTGATCTAACTTCTTCCATTCTTCATCGGATACTCCTATTGGTTTAGTACCCGGATCTACTATGATCCACTAATATTTTTCTACCAACAGATACTCCATCTTGAGTTTCCACAACTCAAAACTCTAAAGATTAAATTTCTTGATCTCTGTCTTTCCACTGCTCGCCATCTTCTTTCAGCACTAGAATCGATCCCGTAGATCTCCCACTAAATAGTGTCTACCACAGGCCCGAGCAAAACCCCTCAGTAACAAATGCATCCTCTTGAAGCCACAACAACTCTGATACTGAATGTAGGTTTTAACCCCACATAGAAATTACTTGCATATGAATTTTAAAACATAGAAAATGAACAATGCAAGAAAAGAACACATAAAACACATGTACAAATATATTCTTCACTGGATCTCAAAACCAGGACTACCAGCTTGATGTTTCATTATGTTCCTTTCAATGTTGAAATATAGATATATACATGTCAAAGCATCCAATACCATGGACTGAAAACTATCGCGCCAAAAACCATGTGCAAAAACCATGCACAAAACCATAGGTAGATTCGCCCCACCTAATATAGGGTCCAAAAATAAGTTCCCCAGGGAAATACCCAAGACCCCATAGAGTGGAGCTAAATTCCTCCCTAAAAATCGCTATCACCACCCCACTGTGAAATCGGCGGAATGAAGGGGGGGCTTTGCCCCCCCCAATAACCCCCCAGTTAACTGGGGAGCTAGTCATGGAAGGAATATAACACAACCCAACATTGATAATATCAAGTCCATAAGCATCATCCATTCCTTTGCAACATCATCCTTGAGCCCCAAATCTGCAACTAAATTCCAACCAATTTTCCCTATTTTTTCCGGAGTTGTAACCTAAGTATTGGCTAAAGAAATAAGGTTTTGATGTCCAAGCAATTCAATCAAGGGATCCAAAAGGGAAAATAAATTTCTTACATCTTATCAGCGATCATGCCTAATTCTAACTTTCCTTCCATCACCCACATGCTAATATATATTCATTTTGTAACCAAGACAAATGTCCTCGCTATTTCTTTCTACACATTTTAAACTATAGAATATTTGTTTAGGAGCTATAAACACTCACCCATAGAGATCCCTAGAAATTTTATTGACTGGAAAAATCCAAACCATAGGGAGGATCCCTAAGTGAGTCTCCATACATTCATACTAGATAAATATCTAGAAAATAAATGTATTTATTTGATTCCCCATCCTCCCATCTCCTTTGTACCTACAAGATGAGGCCATTGAACAAGGGAAATACCCTTTCTATTACCACATCCATCCCACAGGAAATGTAAATAATATTTCCTTATCAAAGTAACCACTCCTTTAGAAAAAACCATAATATATGTCTAATATGTTGTTATCCTAACCGTTACTGACTTCAAAAGCATAAGATAGCCAACATGAGAGAGAAAGTGATGAGGCTAGTTAAACATACGAGACTCTACATTTTTCACCAGCAATAGCCAATCCAATATTTAACACTTATTTTTCCTAATATAAGTCCACAAGTATTTTAAGCCATCCTCTAAATAATTTGTAGTGAGAGGCATCTTGTGCATAGTCAAAATGATTAAGGCCTCAAAAAATCCATTTATTATCATTCATGATTTGTTAATATTGATTTTAATGCCTGTGTCTTTGCAAGGAGATCTAGAGAGTTCCTAAAGAAATAAAAAACCATTCCATTTCCCAAAATGAAATTAAGGACACCAACCACAAATAATAAATAGTATATTATATTTGATCAGGGATTATGACACTATGGAGAATCCCCTAGATTTAAGATCTTCCAACAAAATATATTAGAGCATTAACCATTATCAAGAAAAGATGGGGAGAAAGGGAAAAACATTGTTTTATCTCTCTAGAATCTGTGAAAAACCTCAAAGGGGATCCATTGATCAACACAATAAATTATGTATATTAAATGCACCTCATAATAGAATTGTAAAATTATAGAGAAAAACCCATCTGAATAAGAACCAAATAAAGAAAGGTCAAATCCAGTTTATCATAAGCCTTGGAATGATCAAGTTTGAAGATTTCTACCATCAAATTTGACACTTTGACAGAATTAAAAACCTCTTGTGATAAGATAATGACATCGTGACTACTCATATTTTGAAGGAAGGTAAATTTCTCCTTACAAATGACAAAGTTGAGGATCAATTTCAAAATTCTTGCAATAATATTTGATATGAATTTCTAGATGAAATTTATTGAAGCAATATGTATGTAATATATGAACGATTTAAATTCATAAGACTTTAGAATGAGATATAATACTATGGAATCGAAGAAACCCAAAAACTTACAAGAAACTTGTGACTCTTGAATAACTAAGAGTAAATTATCCTTGATCAAATCATAAAAAGCCATATAGAATTTCATTGAAAGCCCATTATGACCCAAAGGCCTCAATTTATACATATATTTGAGTGTCTCCTATACTTTATGCTCAGATACTTCCTCTACTAGAATATCATTCATATTTCTAATGACCACATTAGGAATTTTTGTGACAACTTGAAGAAATTCTTGAATGGGGTAGTCTTGAGGGGCTTTGAAAAAAACATGAAAATATTAAACCACTTATTCTATATTGTCATTGAAGGAAAGGAGATAAGTCCCCTTCGAGGTGATTATAATCCAAATATTGTTTCCCTATTTCTTTGAATTCACATATTCATGAAAAATTTTAAAAATATTGTCTCCAAAATAAAGCCAAATGGTCCTGCTTCTCAACCACCATCAATTATCTTATTACAAAATGAAATAATAATTTTTGGACTCCAAGGCCTTAAGAGTGTCCAAAAAATCATTTGTGAGAGGGGAATTCTCCTCCAAATACTATATTTCAGCAATCATGTTCTACACTTCAGCAAGTCCATCCTGTTTTTCAGAATAATACTCCATATCGCAAGCCTTGGAGACCTATTTAACATTGGCAATATTATCCGCAAGTTGAAACATCAAGGAGGAGAAGGATTAATAATATATATGACACTAATTGGAGGATATGAAATCCTAATAATCCACCTCCTCCATCCAAGGAGGGTTGAACTAAAATGGAATAGACTCCCCCCCACCCCACCACAAGGCTAACCAAAATAAAGAAGTATGGGTTTGTGATCCAATAAACCTCCAATGTCCATTAATAATTTAAAATAGAGACCAAATATCATAAAGGATTTAGAGACCCAAAATCCATATAGCATCCTAACAACTCATTCAACCCTAGAATGGCATTTTCAGCATGTTGGATGAATTTTAATCAGCTCCAAATCCACTAGGTGATTACTAACCAGATACTCTACAAAAAAAACAACATTGAAGGTCCATACAATTCCTTTCTCCCCAAACGTTTTTTCTAGAGAGGGTGAAGTTTACATCCCTTCCAATATTTGTGTATGAGTTTGCAAGAGCCCTTGCCTTTGCCTAATCTAGCCAAATAGTCCCACAATTAGAATAAAAGCCATACACATCGAGAATGGACAAGGGAAATGAAAAATAATTGAGGTTCAAGTTGGATAAGATGTTAGAGGATAAGTGGGAAGAATAAATTGTTTTACACTCTATGCTCAACCACTAACCAGGATTTTTGAAATACCGTCCAAATCTAAATGACGAAACAACAAATTTTGTAGTAGCCACTCAAACAAGGATCTTGTTTTCTATCTAGCAAACAATGTTTCCTATAGCATGATGATATATGTCTTATTTGATGAAAAGTCCTTCTTGAGGGCTAGCCTTTTATAGGAACCTCCAATGCCTCTCAAATTAAAAGAAGGAATGATAATAATTCACCATTAGGCAGGGTTATGTGTTGTCTAAGGGCCCTCGAAATGGAATATTATTTCCCTTTTATAATCGCCAAATTGGTCTACTCCCAAGAATTATGTAACATGTATTTCCTACCTATTTTGTTGGCCAAGGGAAACTCCAATGCTAAACCACCTCAAAGTAGACGAATTTCCCTTAACTTTTACTCTAGGCATAGAGCATATGATTTTTCTATCTTCTTGGGCACATGCAGAGGAGTATGAGGAGTGTAGAAGGCTTGTTAAGGTGAATAAAGGGGACTTTGAGGTAGAAATATTGATATGAGCATGAATAAGAGGGACATGAGAATAATACAAACTAGTAGAGAGATGCAACCAATTGCAAAGGGAAAAGGAGGAAGTTCTCACACCATAAAATGAAGGAATTGAGATTGAAGGAGGGTTAGCAAAAAACTAAACCATACCTATCGAAGGGAATCCATATAAACACATATCTAATGGAGAATACTTCGACACCACAATGTGTGGCAGATGTTTTGAATAAGACACAACCACAACATCTCCACGAATATCTATAGACAACTTATGAGGGGGGTAATCCAACCTAAAGGAACCTACAGTCAAAAAACTTCACTGAATATGCGCAAATTCATGGCATCTAAAACAACTAAAAGGGAGATTCTAGTAATAATCCTTTCGATTCCATAAAAAACCATCCATAGCTATCTCCAAATCTACCACTAGGTGACACCTTAAACTGACATCAATTTGAATCCATCCAATTAGTCAATCTTCCCTACTTTGTGATCTGTCTTCAACATGACAAATGAACCAAAATTGTTTCCAAGGTATTTAAAGATATCCGAACACCAATCGTAGTGGAAGCAAAGGAAAATGGAGCAAAACCTAAGCTCGTTGATGAGCTCCTTGACATGGTTGAAGGAAATAGTCTACAGTTTTAGAAGCATGCCATGTTTGTCCCAATTATAGCATTAGGATTGAATCTAAGCACAGTTCATTGTAAAGTGAATGAAAAAAGAGATCTAAACCCTAATCAGAATATGAAAGGTGGATAGATACCGAAGGATATGATCCTAGAAACTAGCAACATGTGATTAAAGCAATGAGGCCTTGAAATATTTCATCCTAAATCTGTCGACCAAGGCTTCCACGATGAAATCCATAATGTGCTCAATATCTATATCCATTCCAATTACAATACTCACTAGATCATAGCACATACAAATACATTTTCCCTTACTGTTGGAGCGTTTCCTTCTTAAAGGTATACAAAAAGAAACCACTTTAGGTTGTGGATGACAAACAACCATAACAATAAAAATGGTTGTCAAACAATGTAGATCTGCAGCAAATGATAGAAGCAAAACCTGCTAAAGCCTTGATCTATGCAACAAACATAGTTAAACAACAAAACGGAATAGTGAAATAAGCACAAATAACTCTAATAATCCAATGGAAACTAGATATATAAAGAATATATTTTATTAAACAACATCTATGAAGAGAAAAAATCATGTTATGAGTCACCCTCTATAGGATGGGTTATTGGCTATCATCAATGTCTTGATATGTTGTAGATTCTCTCTCCTCTAGAATGTGTAAAACCTAGCAAACAAAATGTTTGAGCTCAATGAGAACTCAAATGAAAAAGAAGATGTTGTGCTACAGTGATAATAATCATAGATGCAACATTGAGCGCAACAATGAAAATAATCAAAAGTCAAGAATGAATGTAAAACCCTTATATTTATAACAAAATATTAGGTGATTCTTGAATAATGGGAAATAATAAAATATTATTAACCAAATTCTAGAATCAACCATTTGGAATATTTTATTATATTTAGTTGGAGTGAAAAAGTATCTACATTTTATTTAGAAATAATAAATAAATAAATAATTTGATTATCCTCTCAAGAAATATAGTTAAGGAATAATAAACAAATATTATTTTACTTAATTATTCCTAAGGGATTTGGTCAAACTTGACAACGAATAATAACTAATTAGTGATTAATTAAGTATTCCTAGAAAAAATAAGATAATTAGTGATTTATCTATTTATTTCTCGTAATTGCGCCAAAAGTGACAAGGAATATCAATTAAAAAATGGTTTAATTAATTATTCCTCAAAATTGATTAATAAATACTGATTTATTTAATTATTCTTCATGGGTTTAATTATAAATTACTTAAGAAATGTGGTTTATTAATTAATTTCTCACACTGAAGGCAATTTTACCACGATAAAATTGGCCCTACATGGTTTCCTTCGATCCATATAGTAAATTATGCTAGATGATCATTTTTTTGTGATAACATATCGCCCCCAATTGTACGAGTGTTAGGAGAAAAGCATATGGCCGAATTACACTGTAAGGACACAATCACTAGACAACTCAGTGGCATCAAAGAAAGAGATAGAGAGAGAGACCAATGGAGTTGAAGCGAAAGAGGATAGTGACAGAGGGGGTGAGACCAATGCAAGTCTTCTTTTATGTTGTGGTACCAGATCTTACTGAGGTGGGGGAAGACGCACCTATACTCACTGAGATAACTTATTACAAAAATAATTCAGCACCCAGAAACATGAAACTAAGAAATAAAATAAATGTTGAATGGTAGAGGACATGTTGGCATAAATGAGCCAGAAAATAATACAATGTGTCCTGTATACATAATGTGCTTCGAAAAACTAGGAAGCAGGAATGAATACAGTAACATCTGTGTACATAAGATATACTGGCCCTTCCTTCAAAAAAATAGGTGGGAAGGAGGGTGGAACAACCAAAGAAGTTACAGGAAAAGGCTCTACAAAATAAATGCATCATCTGAAGGAGACATGCATGTCGTGAGCACTGCAAGTGGAAGGAACCCAAATCTGTCGAACTGCATATGAGGTTGTAGCATAATATGAAGTCATCCGGGCATGTAGGGGGCTAGTGATCCGGATTTAAACAGGAACGCAATAGATTACAGAGATAACCATAAATACAGAGATGTGATAACCATAAGTAAAGAGATGCAGCGGAAATAATACTTCATTTCATTAATGGAAAATACTGAAATATGCTTACAACCATAATTGGAAATAAACCAGCTAGGGCGATGGTAGCTTATCTCTGAGAAGAGATGTGTGGCTACATGCCTCTGAACTGTTCCGAACTGTGTCACAATGAGGCTCGAAGGCCTATTTATTGTTTAGAAATAGTGGAAAACCCTTCAGATTCCAAAACCTACCCCTAGAAGATGAAACGCCAAATTGTTGGCCCCGTTTTGGGTAAATTGGTACATCAATTTCCCGGGGTCGTAACTTTGGCATACGATCTCCGTTTGACACGTGTGATAACTCGTTAGAAAGATCTATTCGAGCACTATCATTGTTGGAACGGACAACATCAATCCATTCCATGGACCCATGTTGCCCCCGGATTCCCCAAAAAACGTCGTTTAGGGCCTCAAAATGGCTCTGAAAGTTCAGGACCCGAAAAACTGCTAAAAATAGTAAGTTGTGCTACAATTAAGGAAACTGAAAATGCTGAGAAAGACAATGGTGGGGGTCCAGATGGGATAAGTGGGTGGCCACCAACATCGACCTGGATCAGCTAGCTAAATGGCCTCCCCCTCATGAGGTCAGAAACATCACACACACACCCACAAATCACTGGTACAATCTGCTGCATCACTTGACCATAAAGTGTATGAATTACGAACAAGAAATATTTAAGTGAAAGGAAAATGATGATTCCCTTTGCTTGATCTAAGGGATCGAACAAGAGTGGAAGTGCGAACAAGGATACACCACCGTCTAGGGCATTCTTCTCAAATAGATGTGCTAATGTCGACAGAATAGGGCCTGCCACAGGTGAGGCAACGAGGATTCTCAACTAAGGCAGGAGGGAAAATAGTAATGTGACTCATGGACTGCACTAGGGAAAATTTATGGGGAAAATGGGATTGAGGAAAAGACAAATGACTTCCCTTGTAAGACCATAAAGTGCATGGTTGACTTGGTAGTGATTGACTCGACACCGGATGGGATGGTGGAAAGTATGACTAAAGGCCAAAAAGGGAAACACGGGATGAATGGTATGCAAATATGGATAGAATATTGTGCGATGATACAATTGGACATGAAGGAGACTCTATGGATTCAAAGGTGACTCATCAGAGATGCTTTGAACAAGGGTGACTCAATGATGCTGCCACACAGAATAGGCCCAATGGGGACTATGAAAACATGAACAAATGATGGTTTCCCATGACAAAAATTGACACATGAGATGAAAATCACCAAGGGAAGGTGGTCCCCAAAGTACAAGCGTTGCATATCAAGAAATTTGATTTTAAGAGGTAACAGAGTGACCTTTCATGGAAAAGTGGCTTCTAGGTGAAGCGTTGAGTCATAAAAAACTAAGAAAGACCCATTATAGTATTCGACGAGAGCTTTCTGATGGTGCTAATAGTTCATCAAAATGAGCTATGGTTTGGTCGCAATGTGTGGGAAAAAAACTTTGGGTTTTCCTATAAAAGGACATTTTCCAATTTGAGAGGAGGAGAAGGACATAAATCTTATGGAGACCATAGCAGACAAGCTAACCATCAGAATCAGGGTCTAAAACTTTTATGCAAGTGGCCTTACTTTTCTAACAATGGCCTTAATGCTTCTTGAAATGATGGTTCGTGGGGAAGAATTAAGGGAAGAGGAAAATGAGAATGAACAAGTAGAGGAGGTCTATAATCATCCTCACCAACTAAGTCAAACATGGGGACTATGTGGTAAAGGTGGTATGACATAGAGTAGAATATTTGAAGATATGGTATCAAATGTCTATGATATGCAATATGAATATGGCTCGCCAGATAGGCTAGTGGGACAAACTATCTAAGGAATGGGAGGATAATCGACCATACCTAGAACCGATGGTGATTTAGGCTAGTACTTATGTTAATCAATTTGAGAAGATGGCCATAGGAAAACCATTGTGCCCCCAAGCATGCGATATTTCCGACAAGCATATGTGATGGAGGGGACTGATCTGGTATACAAAGGTTGGAATGATGCTCCCTTCCAGGAGGATTTTGTGGAGCACCATTATGTTCGAAGTGCTCGGAAAATGGATTCAAGCATCTCAACCCAACTTTTAAAGAGATCCTCCAAAGAGCGATAAGCAGATGTAGGGGCCTACGTGTCCCTCGGTATGCTACAAGTGTACCATTTGTATTTATATTCGGGAGAAAGCTTCCTGGTTCGCAAATATGGTGGGAAGTGTGCACGATGGTGCATATCATCACAAGGTTAATCAAGGTTAGACATAGATTTCATGATTTCCTCATCAGAATGGAAGATGGGCAGATGGGAGGAAGAATGACTAAATTATGCGCCGACGGTAACTGGTGCATGATCATGAGAAAGGAGTTTCACATAGGCATCATCTAAAATGGTAGATGACGAGCTAATAGATGGACAATCTATTGATGTTGAGAACTGGGTTTCTGACAAAAGAGGTTGGATAGAAGTGCATGCAGAAAGCTCAGAAAGGTTTTCCTACGAGGATCTAAAGGACGACGACAGGTAAAGGATATGGATCATGGGCTCCGTCATCTCGACATTGGGTGGAGGGATCATGATGGTGGGACCAGAGGCCCCTTGTTCTGGTGTACTAGTGGTACTAGAATCCATAACTAGATGAGTGGGTGATATACTACAAGTGGTCTCGTATTCGTAAAGACCATGAAGGTAATCACAAATTTCATCAAGATGAGGGCAACAATGGGAATAGTTACCATAATGATCGCACAAGTAATAAGGGTGATTTGTGTGTAGCATTTTGAGTTTCTTGGATGGTCCAAGTTAGGTAGCTTGGGCCTCAGGGATATTTGACTCATGGAATGTTTCATGAACCAAAGGTTTGAGATGAGGAATTTCAAGAGAGTTATTGGTGGCATGCCCAACAACCTCACATAAAGCTCATAGAGGTGTCAACTTTCGAGCTTTGGGGGTTAGAGGAGCTTGGGGAGCCTTGTCCTTAGGTTCTTTCCTCGAGATGCTTTCACAACAGGAGTGGGTCCCTATTGAGGTTATGGTGGAACTTGAGCAGTGACAGAGGTCGTAGGGATTGGTAAAGTGGGGTCAAATCATGATAGGGTCTGATATGATGAGGCATAGTTATTTCTAGGGGATCAATGTACCAAACTGGGATCCTTAAAGTCATATTCAGGAGAACCAATGAAGCCATGATAATGACAAAAAATATTCCAGGAGGAGGAAACAAGAAAGGTATCTATGCTGCAGGATAATTTCCTTGCCAAACAACTCCTGGATGGTTAAGACCTGGAGGAATAGTTCTTGGTGGAAACAAAGGATAGGCACCCACATAAGGAGGAGCTGCTTGGGGGGTGATATAGATGGCTTAGCCTGGATGGTAACAGTAGGGTGTTGAGGAGCTGGTTGTTCATCAGATGTACCAAACTTCTTTTGAGTAGCCTATGATGCTTGTAACATTTAAACACTCAAAGAGCTAGGCTCAGGGATAGGAGGGGGAGGACTGGGGAAAGCACCTATTAATGAGGAATCTCTGTAGACTCTAGTTGAAAGATCAGTGAGAGATGTAGAAGACTACCTGTCAGACATCGGTGAGATAATATACTTAGGGAAGGTCAAGGATGACAACTCGTAGTATGTCAACTGATCAATAGTGATGATCTTCCCTCCATTGGGGAAGCACATCCTATGAAAAACAACAGACACGATGGCTAACATGGCCTATGTGTAACTATGACCCAATAGAATGTTGTAATCTAGAGCGACATCAATAACCTCAATGTCTAGATGAATGGTCTTGCCGCAAGATTCACTAGACAATTGCGATACATGTCGAGATGTTGGGAAGAATGACGTCCCAAGCACACAAATTGATAGTGGATGGGGAAATTTTAGGTGATTTGGGTGGCCTCTAAATGGTAGGGGACATCACGCAGGTGGATGGAACTTCGTCAATAATGCATCGGGAGATTATGGCATTACAGAGTCTGACCAGTATCTGGAAAGCAATGGATGGAGGTAATGGAGGATTTTCCAACATATCAACACGAAAGATAATCAAATGATCGTTTGAAAGATATACTATGCCCAAAGAAATTAATATAGATTTCTTTTGAGGTGGGCATGACTAGAGGACTTCTAGCATCAACTTAGCTGGAGGGGATCATGCCATGTCATATACTACACTTTATTTATGGGTAAGTCGGTTAGACGTAGCGCTATCATGTAATGGTCCCTTGAGGATCTTAGGAATTGACAAAACTTTATTTTGAGGGATTTGTAGTGGACCATTTGCTGTCATAAGGGGATCAATAGATTCTTTGGTTTTTGACTCAGTAGCGGATGAATTTTAAGGCTTCTCATATTTATGCAATCGAGATTGCAAGTTGATATTAGAGGTATTGACCTCGTCAAAATTCATCATAAGGATTTGGTAGTCACCAGGTCCAAAAGGTTGGGGATGGTGGGCTACCTGACCGTGTTGATGTTGAGCAACACAATATAGTTGTTGGGGGAAAGGATTTGTGAGCATGACTGATTGAGATGGTGTAGGATTTCGAGGAAGTTGCTACATGGGTGATTGACCTCTGGAAGTTGCTTGGGCTTCCCACATTTGGCACATCTAGGGTAAGAGTCGAAACTTATGAGTATAATTGCCATGTACACCACAACATGAATAAGGCTTGTTCATACGAATAACCTTGTCTTTCTTGGGTTGGTTGCCCTATTACTAGTTGTTGGTGTTAGGCTGGTTCTCGTGGGGTTCATTAGGTTGATTACCTTGATTACCCTGGTTACCCTTGTTACCCTTCCCCTTATTCTTTTTCTTCAAATTTTGGGGATTGGTTGCACTCTACTGCGCAAAAACTTCACCTTTGGGGGGTGGTAGCTACAGGGGATGAGGATGCATGGGAGGCTGTAGTGCTAACACCTCGGGTGCTGGAGCACTTGATACTGCATATGTATAAGATGGTGAAGGGGAAATGCTCTTGTAGACAGGTTGAAGACTGGCTGGCCCTAACGTCTGCTAATGTGTTTGGGTAAATGCAAAAGACGTGCTTTGTCCAAAATATAATTTGCTGGGAGGAGGGACATAAGCATTGGAGGAACTAATGCCCCCTACTGATAGCCATAACTGTGTTGAGTATCTAGTGAAGGATGTGAAATAGCTCCAACAACATCATCGGCAGCATGCGATACCCTCGATGCATTGGCACCACTAGGACAAGGGAAGTCTGGTATAACGATGTAGACATAAACGGATTGAGCGTAAATCAAGTTATATCTCAAATCAGTCTCAAGAGCTTCTTCCTCTATCTAAGGAAAGTGAGACATGACATATTTGGTAATATGCACTAAAAGAGTCATAACAAACAAATCAAGGTAGAGACAGTCTTCGAGGATGGAGCATGACGCATGCTCCTCCTTCTACACCATTCATGGACATGATAAAAAAGATAGGTGATAGAGGATTGATGAAATGCAGTCAAGAGCTCCGTATTAGTGTTGTATCATAGAGGTAACAAAAGGTATGAAATGAATGATTTAGCAAGCGTCATGAACGTGGAATGAGAGGTCATGGGCTATTAAACATATTACTTTGCGACATCTCTAGCGAGAGTGCGTTGGAACAACCAAAGATGAATAGAATCATCGGTGATGGCATTGGATGAGCACCACATATCAAAGGAGCAGACATGATTGGTGTGTTCTTGTCCAGAATTACCCTCAAAATTAGGAATGTCAAAGGGAAGCTTAGATGGCATAGCTAGCCAACCAGCATTGTGGTGTATAGGGTCATTAGTCAACTGGCTAAAATCAGGGATGCTTAACAGAGCGATGAAAGGTAGCATTTGAGCTATCAGAAAAATTCCTATAATGCTTCTACTATATGTGACTACAGGGGTATAACTAGAGCCAACACTAGGTTGGTTTCCTCACCTATAGTGGATCTTCACATGATGATGGTACGTGATCAAGGAGGCTCAGAATCAGATGAGGAATGAGATGAAGCAAAAGAGGAGTTAGTATCGGTACTTGGGAGACAATTAACTGAAACATGTTGAAAATGGCAACAAGAAATTGCTAAAAATAGAAGTGCTAAAAATAGCATTGCTAAAAATATCAGTTTGGGTATGAGTGCTGGATTGGGCAATAGGGAATGAAAAATGGAAGCGCTAAAAATAGAAGTTCTATTTTTAGTAGTTCAGTGTGGATTCCTATTTTAGTCAGTCCTTGGACTAGCAATAGGAAGTAAAATTCGAATTTGATATTAACAATAGTGTGTAAATTAATTAATCAATTCAGTTTGAGTTAATTAGTTAAGGAATTATGAACTTGGAGTCTATGTGAGGCCATGCAATAGTTTCTCCTTTGATTGAGGGATTTAACCATCAGTTAAAGGATGAGGATGAGTTGTAATTAGTTGGCTCAGTTAACTGAGTCAAGTCCAGTTAGATTAATTTAACAAGTTGCTAAATTAATGAGATTTAGTTTGTTAATGCTTGCATGCATGTAACAACTTGTATTTTCAGATAACTGAAGATTCACTCATGGATAACTCATGCACGTCAGTTCAGACAAGGACCCAGTTGAGATCAGATGGAGGGACAGTGTACTATAAGCTGCTAGGATATTCTTTATGAATATTCCTTGCATGCAGAAGGAATATTATTCCTTTTGGATTTTGTAGGTGGACCTGAGGTTACAGTAGGTATGATGTGGACAATTCACACAGGTTATGACATTGGACCCCAATCAAAACTACACAAGGAAATAGGAGCTTGGAGGACTTGTGTAGCCTATATATTTAGGCCTAAGTAGTCCATGAGCTTTATCATCAGAGTATACAGAGAGCAAGATAGCTTTTGAGCTAATTCTTTTTGTATGTTGTTGAGGATTTCCACTTGATTGATAATACAAGGATGGGGTTTTAGGCTGGTGTTTTCCCCGGGTTATATCTTCTGTGTTAAGGTTGATTACTTCTCATTCTTAGTTATATATGTTCATGCTTGATGTTGCTCATGTTCAATTAAGTTTCCACTAATTTTATGGTAGATGTAGATGTAGTATTATGGTTTAGTACATTCCATATATTAGTTGGATCTTTAGGTTACATTTCTACATGATATCAATGAGCTAACTAATTTGTACAGAAAATTCTACATGGTATCAGAGCATAGGTGATTAAGGAAGAACAATATACAAGAAGGGAGAAGTTGAAATTTGTGGTTTCTGAATATTGAATTGAGTTCTTATCACATCTATTTCACTGATGACATCCTATGGTTTGAGACTCGAATATGCCTTTGATGGCGGTTCAAATTATATAGCCTGGAAGGATTGCATGGAGGCAGTATTAGAAAGTAATGGCCTTAAGGACTTCATTGATCAAGAAGTCTTGAAGCCGACTGATGCTACTCAACTGGAAGAATGGAAGAAGTGTGTCACTAGAGCAAGGAGAATCCTTCTGGAGGGAGTTCAAGATCACATTGTCTCGAGCCTCCATGGGAAGGAGACTTCATTTTTGATGTGGAAAACATTGAAAGGTATTTATCAGAACAACATTGATCAGAGGAAGCTAGCACTAAAGGACAAACTTCAAAAGATCAAGTGTGAAAAGGATGACATGATCTCTATGTATCTGAACAAGCTCACCTCATACAAGGATGACCTTGGAAGTCTAGGGATCGTGACAGCTGATGATGACATGGTGAGTCTTGCACTCCTTGGTCTTCTTAAGAGCTAGCATAGCTACTACGACTCGGTTAATGGAAGAGAGAAACTGATCTAGGTGGATATTGGTGGCCTCCCACCAATTCCACTTGGACCCCCACCATTGGTTTCTTCAGTTTTTTAGCTTCCTTAACTATAGCACAGTTTCCTATTTTTAGCAGTTTTTCAAGTCCTAAACTTTTGGAGCCTTTTTGAGGCCCTAAACAACATTTTTTGGGAAATGTACTCACTAGAAATTCTATCTAAAATCATATTTTTTTTCTTAGTCCTCGGAGAGATCTTTCCAATGGGTTATCATGCATGTTAAACGAAGATAATATGACCAAGTCGTGACCCTGGGAAGTTGGCTGTCCAAATCACTCCAACGGGGCCCATAAACTCTTGGTGTTACATCTCCTCGAGTTAGGGTTTTGGTTGTTTAGGGTTTACTCTTATTGTCCAATAATGAAAAGGCCATTGAGCCTCATTGTAAGATAGTTCAGAGGCATGTAGCCACCACATCTCTTCTCAGAGATAAGCTACCATTACCCTATCTGGTTTATTTCCATTCTTATTTGTAATCATATTTCAGTATTTTACATTAATGAAATGAAGTATTATTTCTGCTGCATCTCCGTGTTTACGATTATCTCTATAATTTGTTGCATTCCTATTTAAATCTAGATCAGTGGTATCAGAGTGGTCTGCTTTTCTTCTTTGTTTTTCTTTGCATGTCCCTAAGGAGTTGAGATATAAGGAGTTAGGGCTTGAATTGGTTGAACCTTTGCAAGACCAACCTCCCAAACCCCGACGGTCTCCCATGGCGAATAGAAGCAAAGAGGAGGGGGCAGGAGATCCTATCAAAATCTTGCTCAAAGAATCCCTCGAGTGACAAAGGAATGCGATGATGGACAACTTTGCCTAGATCCTTCAGCAGCTACCCCGGGGTGACGCATTGGCTTCCAACAACAACTCTGGAAACGCCACACCATTTAAGGTACAAGTTAATTTGAAATCCCCATATTCGAGGCTCAGATAGATGCAGATGTCGTGAATAAATGGTTAAATGTGCTAGAGGGTTATTTTTCTATTCATGATTTTTCCAGTTGGGAAAAGATTATTTTTACTCTTCTCAAAGAAACCCCCCACATAAAGGATTGGTGGGAAACCTACTGCGAGTAGAAGGATGAAAGTACAGGCTCATTATTTTCAGTCGTACCCACCTGGAATTCATTCGAGGATGCCATTAAGGAGTAGTACTACCCTGTCGAAAGCTATAAGGATCAATACACAAAGTGGACCACGCTGCAGCAAGGAAGGGACCAAGACGTGCCAGAGTTTACCAATATTTTCGATACCCTCTATACAACGTTAGGTATTAACGATACAAAGTAGCATTTGGTACTCAAATACCATGGCTACCTACACAAGTACATCTAGGAAGAAATAGAATTCCTAAACATCTCTCGCTTGGCACAGCATACCGGTATACTATCAAGGTCGAGCAAAATTTTTAATAGAAGAAGTGAGACTTTGCATCTGCGAATCTGAAACAAGGGAAAGGTGCCCCCAAACCAAAGAACAAAGGACAAAGCCAAGGCAGGGCAACCCAAGATAACCTACCAAAGCTGCAAGCAAAGAACAACGTCGCGGAGCCAAAAAAGGACATAGGAAAGTAGTGTGAGTTTCATAAGAGCTCCACTCACAACACAAGTGAGTGTCAGGTCAAGCAGTCACTAGTGGTCGAGCTAAAGGTTTCAGAATCAGATGAATGTTCCGAGTCGAAGTCAAAACCCGATAAGGGGAATGACGAATGGAAGCATATTATCAATGCAGCGCCCAATGCCACCGCTACCACCACGATGATCCAAAAGGAGGAACCCAAAGATCCAGTGGAGGAGGAGTGTCTCTTCCACTCCCAGATGTGGGTAAAGGGCTCCCCACTACAGTTCATTGTCGATAGTGGGAGCCAAAAGAACCTCATTTTGATAGAGGTTGTGAAGTGGTTGGGCTTATTGACCACATCACATCCATAACCGTACACCATCGGGTGGCTTCACCAAGGACGGGATCTTCGTGTTAGCCAACAGTGTCGCATTCCATACAACATCAAGCCCTTCATAGATGAGGTACTATGTGACATTACTCCCCTTGAAGTTTTTTATGTATTATTAGGATAACCATACTTGTGGAAGTGAAATTCTGTGTATGAATCAAGGCCCTGTGTTGTTATTGTTACTTTGGGAAATAAGTTATACAGGATACCAGAGGTAGCACAACCTACCGCCATCTCTTTGGTTACTGTAAAAGAATGCAATAAGCTCATTTCTAAAACCAGGAAATTTGTTTTCCTGATTATATGCGATCAAGGAAAGAAAAAGATGGTGGCCACGTCATCCAGATAGGGCCCCTCCGTATGACAACTACAGATGGACAAGGTCATGGAGGAGTACAAGGACATCTTCACCTCCCTCGTAGGGGTTCCTCTCCACTATCAAGTCAAGCACTCCATTGATCTAACCCCAGGTGCACTGCTACCCAATGGATGAATCTATCGGTGCTCCGTTCTGGAGAACAATTAAATCAAGAAGTAGATTGAGGAGCTGTTGCAAAAAGGTCAGATCCGTCTAAGTTCATCGCCCTATGGGAGCCCAATCATGTTGGTACAGAAGAAGGATGGGACTTGGAGACTCTATGTTGACTTTCGGGCGTTGAACAAGATCATTATCTATAATAGGTACCCAATCCCACGGATTGACGACCTCCTGGACCAATTGAAGTGGGAAAAATATTTCAGCAAGATCGATTTTGAAGTCAGGATATCACCAGGTATCAATCGAACCCTTTGATGTGTGGCAGACTACCTTCAAAGATAAGGAGGGCCTTTCCAAATGGCTGGTTATGCCTTTTGGATTGATGAATTCTCCTGCAACCTTCATGAGGCTAATGAATGACATCTTGCGGCTATTCACCAACTCGTTTGTAGTGGTATACTTGGATGACATCCTAATCTTCAGCTAGAGTTGGGAAGAGCACCTCCACCATATGCGACAGGTTCTCCAAACACTGTGGCAACATAAGTTATGTGCCAATTTGGAGAAATGCACTTTTGGCATGACCCAGGTTCAGTATCTGGGACACATTATTGATGAACATGGGGTGCACATGGATCTAGCCAAGATCCAAGGCATTCGGGATTGGCCATCTCCAACCACTTTGACAGAGCTTCGTAGCTTTCTAGGCCTTACCAACTTCTACCATAGGTTCGTGTTGGGATTTTCTCATATTACTTGGCCCTTGAGTCAAGTCACCAAGGGAGGAATGAAAGAAAAATTCTTTTGGTCCAAATCTCAATAGAAGGAATTCACAGAGTTGAAATATCGTGTCTGCTCGGCACCAGTTCTTGCATTACAAGACTTGCAACAACCATTTGACGTCGAGATAGATGCCTCTGACTATGCTATTGGGGCAGACCCTACTCAACACGAGCATCCGGTGGAATATCATAGTGAGACACTTTCAGACACAGTCTGAAAGTATCCCACTTATGACAAAGAGATGTATTCTATTCTGCATGCCTGCTGACAATAGAAGCATTACATTTTGTGGAAGGAAATGGTCATCCACACAGACCACCAACCCCTGCAATTCATACAAACCCAAGGGAAATTTCAGAATGATCGCCATCATAAGTGGTCCACATACCTATAACAGTTCCATTTGAATATCAAGTGTAAGAAGGGCAACACCAATAATGTTGCATATTGCCTCAGTCGACCACCGATCGTGGTGTTAACCACCATGCTCAACTCTTGTGGGCATGAGACTTCTGATTGGCCACTTCTATACAAAAGTTACCTAGAATTTGGCTACACATACCAGGCACTCTTAGAGGGTCAATATGTTCCATATTTTCACTCCTAGGATGCCCTGTTATGCCACCTATGTTACCTTTGTGTTACTTCAAGCGAGCGTGCCAAGATGATTTGGGAAGCACACTACAGTCAAGTTGTTGGGCATTTTGGGGTGGAAAAATGGTGGCAGTACTGTAGAAGTATTTTTATTGGCCGAATCTTCGACAGTATGTCGGGAGGTACATCAGATCATGCACTGCCTGCACCATTTCGAAACCGACCATCAATAAGTAAGGCCTCTATACTCCATTGCATACCCCTAGTCGACCTTGGGAATCCATCTCCATGGATTACATGTCAGGCCTTCCTTCCACTAAACATGGAAATGACTGTGTTTTTGTCGTCATCGACAAGTTCTTGAAGATGGCCATTATGGTGGCCTGCAAGAAAAATATCACAGCAGAAGCCACTGCTAAACTCTTCTTTGAATGAGTGTGGGTAAACTTTGGGATCCCTCAGTCTATCACATCAGATCGGGACAAGAATTTCCTTAGTACATTTTGGTCTAGTCTCTGGTCGATGATGGACACCAAACTCACTAAGTCCATAACCTTCCATCCTCAAACTGATGGTTAGATAGAGGTTGTCAACAGGATGATCGTACACATTCTGCGCATGTACAACTTAAAGCATCCACACACATGGGACAAGAGCCTCCCCTAGGTATAGCACAGATACAACCGGGCTCTCCGCAACTCGACTGGCCATATCCCGTTTAAGCTGGGCTTGGGATTCCAACCACTATGTCCCATCGATGTGGCCATGCCATTCGCAACTACTCATGCAGATTCAACTCATGTATAGTCTGAAATAGATAAGGTAAACAGCTTCATTGAGCACATCCAACATATTCGCCAGCAGGTCCATGACATTCTGGAGAAATTAAATTCCAAGTACAACAAGCGACATGATCAACATCGGGTGCCACAAAAGTTTCAGTTAGGCAACAAAGTCTGGTTGTATTTGCAAAAGGAACGCCTTAGCGGAGCCTATCGGAAACTTAGACCACTCCAATATGGTCCTTACACCATTACCAAGGCTACGGGAGATAATGCATTTGAGCTTAGCATTCCCCCATTCCTTGGCCTACACCTAGTGTTCAATGTGGACTTCCTTTGGCCATACTTTCCATCATTACTAGACACATCTGACATTGCAGAATAGCTTACACCCACAGAGAAAAATCCAGATTGCATGGAACAAGCTACAACTAATCGGATCATGGACACATAGATCAAGCACGCTCGCAAGCAGAATGTCCAACTATATTGAGCTGTTAAAATAGACCAACTCCTTCACCAAGGCAAGTGGCTCACTAGGGACCAAGTTCAGCAGAAGTTCCCTCATCTCATGGAGGAACTCAATGCAATGGGGACCATTACTTCCTTAGGGGGGAGGAATGTTCAAGGTGGATATTGGTGGCCACTCGCCAATTCCACTTGGACACCCACCATTGCTTCCTTTAGTTTTTCAGTTTCCTTAATTATAGCACAAGTTACTATTTTTAGCAGTTTTTCAGGTCCTAAACTTTTGGAGCTATTTTGAGGCCCTAAACGACGTTTTTTGGGAAATCTATCAGTTAGCGATTTTTTTATTATCTAAAATCAGCTTTTCCATCGTGTTCCTTAGAGAGATCTTTCCAACGGGCTATCATGTGCATCAAACAAAGATAATATGACCAAGTCGCGACCCCGGGAAGTTGGTTGTCCAACTCACCCCAACGGGGCCCATAAACTGTTGGTGTTACATCTTCTCAGGTTAGGGTTTTGGTTGTTTAGGGTTTGCTCTTATTGTTAAATAATAAAAACACCCTTGAGCCTCATTGTAGGACAGTTCAGAGACATGTAACTGCCACATCTCTTCTGAGAGATAAACTACCATCACCATAGTTTCTTTATTTCCATTCCTGTTTGTAAGCATATTTTAGTACTTTACATTAATGAAATGATGTATTATTTCCATTGCATCTTTGTTGTTACGGTTATCTCTATAATTTGTTGCTTTCTTGTTTAAATGCAGATCATAAGCTGCTAGATTGGGAACGACTTTGGTCAGATTTGATGCAGGAGGAGATAAGAAGAAGCACCAGAGATGATTCTTCATCCATGGACAATGAAGAAAACTCTGCCTTAGTGAGTAAGGCAAAGAAGGGGAAGGAGAAGGTTTCTCTTTCTGAGTTTAGTTCTTCCCATGGTGAGAAGAATTTTGACAAATTGAAAGTGCTATGCTTTCATTGTCATGAGGTGGGCCATTTTGTTACAAATTGTCCACTGAGGAAATCCAAGAAGGGATCCGGGGAAGGATCCGAAGGTGAGGCACTTTCTTCATAGTTCGAGTTCGATTTCACACTCTTCACATGCATGGTTTCATCCATGGTGGGAAGTGTTGCATGCAAAAAATTTCGAAGGTACAGGATTGGGTTCGAGTGGAAGCCTTCCTTGTTCAGAGGGAGTGTTGAAAATGGCAACAAGAAATTGCTAAAAATAGCACTACTAAAAGTAGGAGTTTGGGTACCAGTGTTAGATTGGGCAATAGTGAATGAAAAATGGAAGTGCTAAAAATAGAAGTTCTATTTTTAGCAGTTCAGTGTGGATTCCTATCTTAGTCAGCTCTTGGACTAGAAATAGGAAGTAAAATTTGAATTTGATATTAACAACAGTTTGTAAATTAATTAATTAATTCAATTTGGGTTAATTAGTTAAGGAATTATGAACTTGAAGTCGATGTGAGGACATGCAACAATTTCTCCTTTGATTGAAGGATTTAACCATCAGTTAAAGGATGAGGATGAGTTGCAATTATGAGTTGTAATTAGTTGGGTCAGTTAACTGAGTCAAGTCCAGTTAGATTAATTTAACAAGTTGTTAAATTAATGAGATTCAGTTTGTTAATGATTGCATGGATGCGACAACTGGTATTTTTCAGATAAGTGAAGATTGACTCATGGATAACTCATGCATGTTAGTTCGGATGGAGACCCAGTTGAGATTAGATGGAGGGATAGTGTACTATCAATTTCTAGGATATTCCTTATGAATATTTGGACTTGAAGTTACAGCAGGTATGATGTGACCAATTCACATATGTTATGACATTGGACCCCAATCAAATCTGCGCAAGGAAATAGGAGCTTGGAGAACTTGTGTAGCCTATATATTCAGGCCTAAGTAGTCCATGAGCTTTATCATCAGAGTACAAAGAGATCAGGATAGCTTTTGAGCTGATTCTTTTTGTATGCTGTTGAGGATTTCCACTTGATTGATAATACAGAGATGGGGTTTTAGGCTAGTGCGTTCCCCAGGTTATATATTCTGTGTTATATCTATTCATGTTTGATGTTTCTCATGTTCAATTAAGCTTCAAATAAGTTTATGGTAGATGTAGATCTAGTATTATGCTTTAGTACATTACATATATTAGTTGGATATGTAGGTGAAATTTCTACGCGATATCAGTGAGCTAGTTGATTTGCAGAGAAAATTCTACACAACCCTTCGGGGAGGAGTAATACATCTAAGAGGAAACTGGTGATGAAGGTCTAAGATTTTCCATGACAAATGCCTTGGTGGAGGAATGGTTGTAAGACACAAGTGACACAAAAATGGTGAAGGGGTATCAACAAGATGTTTTTGTGTCTCTTTGTGGAGATAAATTAATTAAGTCTTGGATTGGCAGTGTAAACCAAGCGCCCTTCGCTTAAGGTGTTCTTGTGTGTGTAAGTGTGTTTATTAATTAAGCCCAAATCATGTTTGAAAAAACAAAAAGATTATTGAAATGAACTTAAATTAAAAATAGAAAATGAATAGAAAATCAACTCTCCAGACACCACCCAAACTGGGTTTTCAAACTCTATGCTGGTTGGTGATGAAATCAACTGAAAACACATGAAAAAGCCCAAGATATATAAGCATCGATGTGACTGCAATCAAATGAAATTATGCTACTAGAAACTGGCACAACAACAAGAAAAAACCATGGAGGAAAATCGTTGTAAAAAAATAGAGATACTGGTGTGAAAGCTAGGGAAAACAACGGGTCCCTAAGGAAAATTACCAAACAAGGTTTAAGATCAAGCTTTGAATGGAAACAACATATATTTGAAGATCTAAAATAGGAAGGTACATATATGGAAAATATGGCTGAAAGCTCTGCAAAAACTCATACTTCTTACTCAGCTAAACTCCTCCTATATAGGTGGAAACATACTAGAAGCTCTAAGGGGCTAAATTCCACTTCGACGAGTGAAACATAATAGATGAAGGCATAAGAGGGCAAAGACATTGGTCCACCAACCAAGGTTTAGGGGGATATCACTCTTTTTGGGCCAAAAATTACGCTCTAAACCTCTAGATCACACTTTTGGGGCAGAAAAGTGTGATATATACTCCTAAGTTCTGAGGCTACATGTCTCAAAAGAATTCGTCATCTCTATCGCGGATAGTTCCTGTGACCTGTGGAAATAACCGTAAAACTTGCGAAAGATAGAAATTTGACTAATCTAAGGTTAGAATGCTAGTAAATGACATTAATACACTGAAAAATAAAAAACTTAAGATGAAAACTGAAGCTCACCCAAGTTTTGGAATCAAAATTAAAAACGCAGTGGAGTGGTCAATTTTTAGCAACAATTAGAAAATCCCCAATGGAGTCCCTAATTTGTTGGAGTGTTTCCTTCTCGAAAGTGTACAAAAAGAAATTATTTTAGGGTGTGTATCACAAACGTCTCTAAGAATAAAAATGGTTGTTAAACAGTGTAGATCTACAACAAATGACAGAAACAAAACCTACCAAAGCCCTGATCTATGCGACAGACATAGTTAAACAACAAAATGAAATAGTAAAATAAGCACAAATAACTTCAATAATCTAATGGAAACTAGATATATAAAGAATATATTTTATTAAACAACACCTATGAAGGGAACAAATAATGTTACCAGTCCCCCTCTATCAGATGGGTTCTTGGTTATCCTCAATGTCCTTACCTTTTGTAGAGTCTCTCTCCTCTATAATGTGTAAAACCCAGCAAACAAAATGTTTGAGCTCAATGAGAACTCAAACGAAAAATAAGATGGTGTTTGGTAGTGATAATAATGAAAGCTGCAACAATGAGTGCAACAATGAAAATAATTGAAAGTGATAATGAATGGAAAACCCTTCTATTTATAACAAAATATTAGGTTCTTCTTGAATAATGGGAAATAATAAAATATTATTAACAAAATTCCAGAATTAACCATTTGGGATATTTTATTATATTTGGTTGGAGGGAAAAAATATTTAAACTTTTATTTATAAAAAATAAATAAATAAAGAAATAATTTTATTTCTCATCTCAAGAATAATAGTTAAGGAATAATAAAAAAAAACGATTTATAATTATCCTAAAAGATTTGTACAAACATGACATGACATAGAACTAATTATGATAATTAATTAATTATTCCTAGAAAAAAATATATCTAAATTAATAATAATTATTTATTTTTAATAATTGGGCCAAATGTGACAAGGAATATTAATTAAACAATGATTTAATTAATTATTCCTAGAAGATAATTAAATAAATAGTGATTTATTTAATTATTCTTCATGGGTTTAATTATAAATGACATAACCAATGTCGCACCTTAAGTAATTTCTCATATTGAAAGCAATTTTACTATGTTAAAATTGGCCCTACATGGTGTACATCGATCCATCTATTATATTATGGCTAGATGATCAATTTGTTGTGATAACACTTACCCATCTATCTCAACACCTGTGGGCACCTTAGAGTAGAAGGGGTTGAGTTTGGAACTGTAGAGGAGCACGGGGAAGGAATGGAACCATACTGCAAATGGGGAGAGGATGTATGAATAGAAAGTGTAGGGGGAGAAAGCTGTGTGAGACAAAGAAGGTGGACAATACCAATTGTCCCAAGAGAAAATGTGCTTGTCATTCTTGCTGAAACCTATGGGAGATCTACACAAGCCCCCACATTAACAATTGTAGATATGACATGCAAGGAAGAGTATTTGTCGGGCTGATATCATAGTCCACTTGTTCCTCCTACTAATTCACCATTTTACCATTGATAAGACCACCATAAACTATCAGTGCACTAGACAGAGAAAGTATAGGGACAAGTTGAAGTGACCAATGGAAAGAACTACAAAAAAACAAAGAAAAAGAGGAACGAGAAAGTGGGAAAGTTGTAACCATAAGGGAGAAATAAAAATCAAAGACATACAAAAAATCCATTAGAAAAAAAACACAACAAAAACCCTAGCAACGACATAATGTCTCATAAAACTTCAAAACCCATTCTTCTCCACCTTCATTTTTTATATAATAATATATATATAATTAATAATAATAAAAACATACATACACCTATTAATATTTATTAAACATTGATGCACAACTTAAATGATTTAAGTCTATTAAAACGTTGGCATTTAAATACTTCAAAAGCATATAAACAAACTTAACAAAATATTATTTTAATGATTTATACATTTCAAAACATATCATACGATATCAATTTACTCGCATAAACTTGTGTTTATAGAAAACTATAGATTCAAATCATATGAGCTCAAACATTCAAACTATATCAATTTAAATATTTACCCATTTATCAACCTTAAAATGTCCGCATAAAAAAGTTCCAGTTTGATTCACACTTGTAAACATTATCATATTATAACATCCCAAAACATTCTTATACTTCACCAAGCTGACCATATTGACCGCCAAATCAAACATAAACAAACCACATAAAATCGAACCTCCAAAATCAAACCTACACCCAATCTCAAATTTACACGTTCGAACTATATCAATTTAACGACTTGAGCATCTGACTTACGTTAATTTAAAGACTAATGAATTTCAAAGTATCTTTCCATGGAGCGGTATCGTTTTCAATCTTCATATTGAAGGGCTAAATCGATATGTATAAAATTATGTATGAATTTTATACATGTAAATTGATAATTATATGCGTGAATATTTAAATGGATAATGATAAATATTAAATTATAAATATATTAATTATTAAATTAATTAATTATTATTTTACAATTTTATCAAATCATCATATATTTCCATCGCAATTGTGTTACATATTTTAATAATAATTACGGTTTCCCTCCGAAATCAACTCCCTTCATTGTCTACTTGTCATTTTGTACACCATAGGATTAGATGTTACTTGTCATTTTGTACACCATAGGATTAGATGTTTGACGATTAAACAAATTTCAACCGTTAGATTATTGGCAAGGGGAAGAGACACCTGCGGAATGGAAAAGGAATAGGAATGCATGCTGTCAGAACAACAGTATGTCTTCCCTTCAGTCCAGCTCAGTGGCAGTATGTCCTCTTTTGTGGCTTTGGAGCTTCTGTTCTGTTCAACAAGGTATGCTCATTCTGAATTCAGAAACTGATATTCCCTTTTGTTGGATCATGTTATTCTTTGCCTTCTCTGAATCTCCATGGATTTGTTTTGCTGGTTGTAATTTTTATTTTTACCAATTGAGAGCACATTGTGATCTTAGGGGTAATTGGGATCAGAAAGATCATTGGAATACTCAAGTATTACCGCTGAAAGAATGGGAACTTGAAGCAGCGGGAGCTGATTGCAGAGAATCAGATTATTTCTTCTGAGAAAAAAACACAAAATATATAGTGTTTTCAACGGAGTTTTGCACTGGTGGAACCTTCGTTTTTACTATTCACAGCCCTCTGTTTTTTAATCTTAGAATGTCATGTTGAAGGCGTCACAGGTATGGATGGCTCCCATTCTTTCAGTACTTTGTATTTTTATTTTACCTATGTTTCCATTAGAGATCCCTCTCTTTAATTTTGATTTCTGTGCCGTGGTCCAGCGTGCCTGCAAACTCCTGGACGGACCGTTACGCAAGCTCCCAGTGGATTGCATATTCTGAACATGCAAGTTTGAATCCGTGCAATTTCTCTGTGACTTCCGACTCCCGGCAACAGAACCCTAGGCAGGATTCGAAACTGCGGCGACCGTAAGTTCAAAATTTGCGGGTTAAAGAATTTCTCGTTTTTTCTCATATTCTCTGCATAATCCATTTTGCTTATACATTTTCCTTATTGGTAGGTTTGGTTGTCAAACAACGGAGAATTGTAGGGTTCGTACTACATACTGGAATAGTTATCTATTCACAATTTCTAGAGAGAGATCATGTGTATGATTGTGTATTTTTATTGAAAATATATAATTATAGTTATGGTTAATTTATTGGATTTAATATTGAAAACAATAAGGTCTTAACCGTAGAGTGGTAGGTTTGATCGTCAAACAACCGAGAATTGTAGGATTTGTAGTACATATTGGAATAGTTATCTATTCACAATTGAGAGAGAGAATAGAGAATTGTAGGGTTTGCAGTACATATGGGAATAGTTATCTATTCACAGGCCAACTAAAATTATATTGTCCTGCATTTTTTAAAATAATTTTTGCTGTTCTGCTATTTTTATCTTGTTTTTCTTTTCTGTTTCTTACCAATTTTCGTAGTTTTCATAGTTTAATGGATGTAGGCATGGTTAGTTCATTCATTTCCTTTATGGTGAATTCGTAGTTTTCATAGTTTAATGGATGTAGGCATGGTTAGTTCATTCATTTCCTTTATGGTGAATTTGTGAATTGTGGTTGCTGACATCAAATCTTGTCTGATGTGCTATAATTATAGGATCTGGTGGCACTACAATTGCGATGACAAAGAAAAATAATGATCTCTGGAGGCACCTTTTACCTAACGCCAGAGGGAAACTACTAATGAAGCTTGCAGGTGTTAAGGTATGAAACGGTATACAAGGCCTGCATGAAAATCACTGGTATTATTATTATTATTTAAATTTGTGGATGGAGACTCTAAAAATTGGTGGAACAGGGGCTTAAACAGACGTGCTGGAGAATGGCCCGGATGCATTATGGATGATGTCGGAAGCTGCTTTAACGGGCCCAAACTGAAACACGTAATTCGCAAGTTCAGGGAAGAAGGCAAAACCATTTTCAATCCGTGGCCCTGAAGATTCCAGTACGATCCTCCATGTTACGAACTCAATTTAGACGACGGGAATAAAAAAAGATGATGACTATCAGGGCCAGGCTTTGTCCTTGTCTGTCGTGAACGATGGGAAGTCTGCCGGCACATAAACCCTAGAAAAGCACTAAAAGACATACGGCATCTTAAGTTATTCAACCCTGCAAAACACAGGCCAATGAAAATTATAATGTTCTGCATTTTTTAAAATAATTTTTGCTGTTCTTGTGCATTTTTATCTTGTTTTTCTTGTCTGTTTCTTTACCAATTTTTTTCATAGTTTAATGGATGTGAAAAAAAAGGCTGACCAATATAGCCCAGGCGTATTTATGCGTAGGTTAATTTATTTCATTTTTGAGGAATTTGTGAACTGTGTTTCTGGCTCTCAAATCTTGTCCGATATGCTATAATTGTAGGATCTGGCCGCCTTGATGAAATCCGGCAAGCGTGAAGGAGTGAGATGGAGAATTAGCTTAAGGTACTCAGGTACTGCAGTTTCGTCACACAATAGCTTTAGCAAGTGCTTATCTTTCCTATTCCGATGCAATGTTCCCCTTGAAGACGCGTTGAAGAAAATAGGTTGTACACAGGAGCCGCGTTTCACTAACTTCGTCGACAATCGCCACGGAAAATTTCAGGGAACGTTAGATTACATTCTGTACAGCCCCAGGAAGTTGAAGGTGGTGTCTTTACTGGAGCTCATTGACGAGGACGAGGTGAAAGACCGCGCACTTCCTTCAGTTAAGCGTTCTTCCGATCACATCCCAATTGCAGCAGAGTTTAAATTCATCTCCAAATCAAAAGCCGCCGCAAAAGCAAATAAGCCTCGGACCAGATATGGTCGAAACTACTGATAGAAAGGTGAAGAACCTAATTTCTCTTTGAATGACACTAGTGCGCTGTAAAATTGTGTCGTGATTTCTCCTTTTTCATCTTTCATATTCGATCATTGCTGGTGACTTTTAATTTAATTTGGTTATTTGAAAAACAGTAATATAAAACATAGTTATAGTTATTTTCAAGTCGGAATTGCAAATTTATTTTCCCAAGTTTACTTTTAAATATTTAAATAGTTCCATTAAATTTGGGATATCAAATTCTAGTGAAATAAATGCTCTTCAGTAGAAAACCTATAGTTTCTAATATTATTTAAATGCTACAATATAGTTCTATTAAATTTTGGATATCAAATTCTAGTGATATAAATGCACTTTAGTAGAATTTTTATATTTATTTAAATGTTACCATATCGTTCCATTAAATTTAAGACAGCAAATTCCAGTGACATAAATGTACTATACTGGAAATTTTTTCTTACCGGGGAACATATTAAATTTAGAACAGCAAATTCTAGTGACATAAATGTCCTTTGCTAGAATTTTTTTCTCGCCAGGAAACATATCTTTTTTATATTATTTAAATGAAGACTCTCACTATGGTTAACACAATTCATGTAGGGGCCGCTTACGAATATGTATGTTTGCCCTGAGTCTTCCATGGGAACACTCACTCAAGATTCTCAACGCTTCTTAAAGTGGTTTATCATAACATTAACCATGCATAGCTCTTGTGTTAACATTAACCATTCATGTCTCTTGCGTTACCAATATTCCTAGGAGATAGGCTTTATACAATACTTCATATTATGTAATTATAATTATTAAATTATTTATATGTTTATGTTTATTTATTTAGATGTACATAGAAGTATTAAAGAGTGTCAGTAACCAAATAAATCTATTTTCCATTCATTAAATAAAAAAATTCAAAATTTACACATCCAGAATGTGATTTCGTGCATACAAGTTATTGTAGCATGATTAATCCATTAGAAAAAAAACAAAATAAAAGAACAGATTCTTTTGTGGGAGATGTTAAAATTATATTATGAAATTAGTGCATTACTGTCTACCCTTTTCCTTAATGCAGAAGAAAGGGAATTCTGAAAACAATGTGAATGATATTCTAAACACCATATAAAAGAAGGAACGACATATTTAAGATAGGCACTATCTAAGCGGGTAAGAGCTTCAACTGTTGCTTAATCTGGAACCATTCCAAACTGATTTATTCCAACCTCACTCGTGTATATACCCCCAACCATAAAAACTGACTGCATACCTAAATTATTTGCACCCATAATATCATGATGGAGAGAGTCTCCTAGTGCAATACATTCCATAGCATCAACCATAGTCATTTTTTTTGCAGCTTTATAAATGATCTGGTCTAGCTGCCCCATCCATCTTACTTGTCCACCCAATTGTTCATATTTCATTCCTAAAGTCCCTCAAGAGATATTTCACCTCACTTGGACCATGTCATATGAATGCAGCATCGACCTAGAGTTGCAAACCATGGGTCATTCCTCCTTAGAAGATACTAAAGTGTTAATTCCCCCGTAGTTATTGCACCATCGAAAAGAGAAGGATCAAAACCCATTTTCCTCATCTTCTCCAATGTTGTCAATGCACGTCTTCAAGAATTAGTGATAATTACTATCTTTATGCCAGTTTGCACTAACTATTCCAAAGTTGCAATAGCTCCTCTATAAGGTCTCTGCCCATCTTGGGGAACTCCAAATTGATCTAAAAACCATGCCTTATATTGCTATTTTGTGCCAAGTCCCTTAGACCTGTCAAACTTTGACAAATTTGATTCTAATTTTTCACTATAGAGCACCTCCCTGGAGGAAGAGTGCGCTATGCTGCTAAATAAAGAAATAGATGAAGGTGAAGCAGCCCTAGACTCAGATGTCTCGGCTGTCAATGAAGATAATGTTGTTCAAATTCAAAATAAAGACATCAAACAACCATCTAAGGATTTTGAAGCCCCTATTCATGCTGATAATGACGGTTTTATAGATGAAGCATTAGAAGAAGACTTACAGGAACAATTGGAAGAATATGATAAGGAGTTGTTGGTTGTCCTCCAAAAAAGGGACCTACTGTGCCTTCCTCTCGAACATGACAGGGCTGTTTTTAAAGAGATTGCCACATATCCATATTAAGAACAACCTTGCAGTCCCATTGGGGGCGATGGCACTGGTGTTCTTGATCAAGAATAGAACAATTCAAAGAATGATGGCATTGATGCTATGAGAGACAATCCTCTTGAAATCAGTGAGGAGGTTGCTATAGATCTAGCAGAACAATACAAAAAAAAAAACACTAATGAAGACATTGAACTAGATTTATTCATTGCACAAAGTTGAGACAAGTCATATTTCCTGTGTTCTGTCTGGACTCTGTCCTCCAGATTTTGATGAATAGGTTTTCCGTGACCATAAATACAAAAAGATATTGAAGGCAGAGGGCCTGGTTATTGTCATATGGCTGGCGACTATGCTGGGGCTCTTCACGTGGAAATTCATACAGTACAGGAACATAGGCATCTTCAAATTAGCGGGATACTGTCTATGTGTGGCCAAAGGAAGCGCTGAAACCCTCAAACTTAACATGGCACTCATACTGTTTCCCGTCAGCAGGAACACGATAACATGGCCTCGCTCCACGATCTTAGGATCCATTGTGCCATTTGACGACAACATCAATTTCCACAAGGTATTTTAATTCTTGTAAAGTTAACAGGAAATGGATTTCAAAGTTCTTTATTAACATTTTTTATTTTAATATTCATGCAGACCATCGCCGGGGCCATTGTTATAGGTGTCAAGCTTCACGGCCTGGATCATATGAGTTGCGATTTCATTAGAATTGCAAATTGCGACTACGAATCATATAATCTTTATCTTAAAGCATATTTTGGCAGTGAAAAGCCGAATTACAGAGATATCTTAGGAAGCACAGTAGGCATCATGGGGGTTTGTATGGTCGTACTCATGGCCATTGCCTTCATTCTCGCGACCTCCTGGTTTAGAAGAAGTTCAGTGAAACTTCCTCAGCAACTTGATAAACTGACCAGGTTCAACGCTTTCTGGTATTCGCATCATGCATTTGTCATGATTTACCTGCTTCTGATTGTTCATTCCATTCGCCTTTACTTCGTGCGAGATTGGAGGGAGAAAACTGTAAGGACATTTCATATTGTTTCCTGTTAATTCTAAACTACATCTCTAACTTCGAAGTAAAACGGTTCAAAATTTATTCGGTGATACACATGTTACACCGCTGAAAGGAAGAAATGTGTGGTATGGTCAACAGATTGCAAAGGGAGAAATTAGGCCAGACATGGGGGACAACATAAAAGGAAAAGGAATGATATAGGTTTAAATCCAATTTTGAGCTCAGGAAATATTTTTCTTTTTCTCTTTTATTTATTGCCACAATACATGTTTCATAGTTTAAATGAGATATAGCAACCAGAAAGTGGGAAAACTGCTTTTGGAAAGCTTCCAAGGAAACCCATCAGCTTTTTAGCAGTCCTTGGCATGCTTTAAAAGTAGTTCATAATCCAAAGATGGCAGAGTATTTATGGTTGGAAATGTAGTATCGTCATTTGGGGCTTCCAAAACTATCTCAAAATTTTGAAAACTAGCATGTGGTTAATGCAATTGAATTAATAGTTAATCGCTATTCTTTTGTAAATTTGAACTGGATATGTTGTATTGTAATTAAGCATTTAATAACGAGAGGTGCTATGACATTTGTAAAATCCTTTTTACAAGTATATTCTATTATATCCTAAACTATCATGTATAATAATGACAAGCTATATGAGTATGAATCCAGATTATTTGAATGGCAATAACTAACACTTCAAATCCATTGGATCCTGTTCAATTGGTGGATAATGTTTACATTATCCTTTGCATCATTTTGCTCGGTTACTTTCTAATTTAAACTCATAACAATTCAGTCAGATCTCGGCCTTGTATGACAACCCACCCCAAATTTCAGGGATCCAAATTGGGTAGTAATGAGTTATAACAGTTTTTTGGGACCTTCAAAATTGGTGGATAACATGTAAATGAAACTTTTGTCACTTTAATCGGATCTGGACCTTGTACAATTTACACACCATAATGTTTGGGGAAATGAGCACCATCGTTGGAGAGCAATCGCAGCCTTTTGTAGATTCTGCCCAAATATTCTCCGAGTCCAATACTTACAATCATTTCAAGCATCCCATCTGCTTCAAGATCTTTTGGGTGAAAGATACATATAAAAGGTAGTGTTTTACATGAGTCAACTCAACAAAAAACTTGAATAAGGGATGTGCAGGTATTCCACAGATATTGAACATTACAAATGTCATTACACCTCAAGTTATTAAATGCTTAAGAAGTATAATAGAGCATATCCAGTTCAAATTTACAAAAGAATAGCCATGGCACAACATACGATTTAATAATTATTAATTTAATTGCATAAACCACAATGTAGTGTTCAAAATTTTGAGATAGTTTTGGAAGTCCCCAAATGATTACGAAATACTAAGTGTAAAACTTTTAAATACCACTAACAACAAACTAAAATAGATTGCTTCTTGTAAGCATTCATTCAAAATCTAAAAGATCCCAGGCCCATTGACATGCCTTCATGCTCCACAAAGGTGAAGTCTACACTACACAACAGTTTCAGAATGCACATTAACTCTTGCTCTGGCATTGGATATGCATGCAATATGCCAAAAGAATGCATCTTGCCACCATGTTGAAAACATGCATGCCTGTGGCAAAATTTAACCTAAACAACATGCATATCTTGACCAGTGGAAACTTGATCAATACACATAAAAACAACTTAAATGATAAAGCTAAAGTTGCTACATCCCACATTAAAGTTGCATTCTATTACAATTGTATGAAATGCAAATGAGGCCCTCACAAATCTGACAAATATATCACCAATAGATCAATTGCATACACTTTGGCATATATTGACACTAGAGAAAACTTGTTTTGTCAATTGGAAAAATTAATAATGTTTCCCGAAGATGCAGTCCTAGCCATCAAGGCTTACCAGTGTCAGCATTGAATTCCCTCTCACTAGAAATTTAATAGATCTTAGTTGCCCATGTGAATAATTTTAACTTTGAGGGCATACTGAGCACACATGCAGTATGCTAAAATCTTTAAACCCATGTGCATTTCACACAATTACAATCGGTTCAAAGTGACATGTTATCTTCAATGTTCTCATAAACAAAATTTGATAGTATCCGTCTTTAAATATCAATTTAAATTGATGTATAATTTTTGCTTCAGCAGATATTTATCAAATCATAAATTATATACAGATGTAAACTTGCTACTCTAATTTGAAAATCTGGGAACTGTGATGTGAGTGTAAGCCCATGTCGAAAGGAAAGATCCATTGACCAGAAAACACTTCAACCTAAAGTTAAAAACAGTTGATTTATTTTTCTCAATATCTATGCCATATGATTGGAGGGATGCTAAGCATTCAAATTTTTGTTGTCAACATGTGTTTCTTATTAAACAAATTATTGTTGGTGAAATTATTGTGCATTCTTATTTTTGTATAATGTACCATTTTTCTCTATTTTAGGTTCTGTAGTTGATATCCACTATAGTGAACTTATTGTGCAAACATTGTGAGCATGTACCATTTTTCTCTATTTTAGGTTCTGTATTTGATATCCACTATAATGAACTTATTGTGCAAACATTGTGAGCATGTGTCAAACTAAGCATATACCAAAAAGTCACCAGTAAAATATCCGGATCTTGTGAAAAGGTACAGGCCATCAATAAATAGCATGTACCTTCCACAGCTGACCAAGATTCAAAACATTGGCATACATTGTCAACTCCATGAACAAAGTGACTTAACTTGTATGTGCAAGTTTTTGCATATACCTGGAGTTTGGCTCGTAAGTACAGGGACAGGGACTTCAAATGAAAGGTCGATTTGCTGTGATTGAGAATAATTATGATTATGGTTAATGAGGCATAAAAACACATACTAAATGGTAGTTTAGAAAGGCCACATGATTCGTGAAAAGGCACCACAATATTTATAGGTTTAATGGGTACCATTGGCCGAGCTACCCAAGATAGCTCCAAATCAACAAGGCATGGTTGTTTTTCATGGAATAAGCAAGGAAATAATTCATCCAGAGCCTTAATGCAATTATAAGCTGTTGGGTTTTTCCATTATGAAACCACAAAAATTGGCCATCCTACACCAAAAGGAACTCATTTCAACTTTACCCAGACTGATGACCCAGCGAATATCGATGAGAATCACCAACCAACAAAAAAAAATAATCAAAAGAGTTGCATCGCACCATCCAACTCAGCGAACCAAAGTCTAGAATTCAAGGCTCAGGCTACCCCTTCTTACATGAGCAGAGAAAGGTTTTGCTAATTCAAATGAGTTATATCTTCCCTGAAACTTCCCTATCCTAGCAGAAACTTGAAATGCTAGGCCTAACTTGAAATTGAATATATTTTTCACATATGAAGCAAGACACGAGATAAAAGTCCATAATGTCATTACAAATCAAACTTGAATGTTCTGTTTGGACGTTATGAAACCACAGACACTACTCATCCTACGCTAAATGAGAACTCGTATCATTTTATCAAGACAGATGACAAAAGACTCATAATCAGTGAGAACCCTGACAAACAAGAGCATCAATCCTTCTGAGTTTATTACCAGAAGAGAAAGAATACCAGAATGCAACGGAGAGATGTACAACTACAGGCCTAAGCTTTCAACATCACCTACTTATACTGCCCAAACAGACTCCCTTGTTGAACCGACCCATGCTCTTCATGTGCTGCCAAGCTGCTTTGTCGTCGGCAACGAACCCCTTCTCCTTCAGCTTTACCAGGAGCTACCGCATCTCATCAGCCTTCCGTGCCCTCCACTGTTCCGGATTTCGGATTCTTGAAGGAAGCCGCCGTGGAACAATCTAAATCAGGGTTTTCAAAGCAAACTGAAGCGGGGCACGATGTTATTCAATGCCATGCAGAGAACTATGTTTTGCTGTTGCTAGAAGATGATAGTAATAATAACACCAAGAAAGATAATCCAATTACCCTAAATAATGAGAGAGACCATACAAAAACGGAAGATTCTTTGATTTTCCAGGAAGCAACATATATGGATGCACATGCAAATGGAGTTATGGGTATTGATCAAGTGGAGTCGGTCAACCCAGAGGATAGGGTTTTGGTTTCTTTACTAGGGGCACTTAGATCGGTCGTCGTGAATACGCCAACAAATCTAGAAGACATTTCAAATATGTGAAATAATTGGGGTTCTCCTCCTAAGTTGAGGCAGTGGACTCTGAATGATAGTTTGAATGTGAAGGCCAAGTCTTGCATGAAATGATAGTTGAGAATGAAATAGCAGAAGATCAAAAATCGAATGAGGCCGCTTCTCCAAGTTGTTGATCAGAACAACAGCAACAACCTGACAAGGATTCAAATAGGGGAAGGGTCAGTTTTGGAGATCCCTAAGTACTGGTGGATTGAGAACATGTGATTTCTCACAGTGCCAAATATCCTACATATGTTGGGATGTCCCCATTCCAATATTTTTTTAGTGAAATATATGGAGGTAGTTCTCTGTGAAGCACAACATCAGTTGGAAATGATAAAAATAGATAGAGGGTTTACAATACAATGTTCCATGATCCCTGAAGATGTGAATTTCTTATTGATATAGGATTTTTTGTGTGCCTTGATTCCTTTCTATCATTACTGACTATCATGCCAACAAAGATACTGGCATTCACATGGAGATGCTTGACAGTCAGTTCCAGAGGTCGTGTTCTGATGAGCTTTTTGACATAGGATGCTTAGTCATATTGATTTGTTGAGTGGCACATCTCCAAGTAATAGATATTAGTCTCATCTACCATTTTATCAGAGGACAAGGCACTGTCAAAATTTATGTGGTGTTTAATGTACTAGAGATATTTGATAAACTCTTCCTGTCATTTGGTGGGGATGTGCTTCAAGTGTTATTGAATTCGCAGAGGGAGTTGCAAGTAGCTCTAAAGAATCTATGGCATTTGAGACTGCACATTTCATTCTATGGCATTTGAGACTACACATTTCATTCTGGACCAAATGATAGTAGTTGTTGCATTCATCCTCTGTCATTTTAGCCCAAGCAATTACTATATTAGCTGCAATCATATCTCACACACATGCCTTGTTGACACTACATGTGTCAAATAATTTTGCGGAGATTAAGAACAATGTTTTCAAACGTGTGAGCAAAGAGAATCTGCACAATATGGCATATTATGATACTATGGAGAGGCTCCATATCACGGCATACATCATATTTGTATTGGCTCAAAACATTTTGGCAGCAGAAAATGCATGGTTTTGGAGTTTTGCAATGAACACATGCATGATTTAGTGCTGCGAAATTCTCGTGGATGTTATCAAGCATGTGTTTCTTGCAAAATTTAACGAGATAAAACCGTCTACTTATTTGTTGTTTATAATTTTCTCTTAAACCATTAAATAATGATGAATTAATGTTTCCTTGTTCATGTTCAAACCATGTTAATACTTTTTAGTTCTTGTACAGGCATGGTTGCATCTTTGACAAATGAGAGTGCTACAAGAAAGTATGTCTATTTTGCTCACTACACATCAGAGATGATCTATATAGCACATTTGTTAGTGGAAGAGCCTAAGAAATTGACAAGCCCACATCTGGCTGATACATATGTTACACTGCTGAAGGGAAGAAATGCGTGGTATGGTCAACGGATTACAAAGGGAGAAATTAAGCCAGACATGGGGGACAGAATACAGGGAAAAGGAATGATACGGTTTTAAATCCAATTTTGAGCTCAGGCAATATTTTTATTTTTCTCTTTTATTTATTGCCGCAATACATGTTTCATAGTTTAAATGAGACATAACAACCACAAAGTGGGAAAACTTCTTTTGGAAAGCTTCCAAGGAGACCCATAAGCTTTTTAGGAGTCCTTGGCATGCTTTAAAAGTAAGTTCATAATCCAAAGATGGCAGAGTATTTATGGTTGGAAATGCAGTATCAAATTCCATATTGCAGAAACATGAATGACTACTTTTTGTTTTTGATAATATAGGGTGTATCAGTCGTGGAAGCATTCTATGAATTGCTTTGGATGCTTAGTCATATTGATTTGTGGAGTGGCACTTCTCCAAGTAACAGATATTAGTCTCATCTACCATTTTATCAGAGGACAAGGCCATTTCAATGAAATATATGGAGGCAGTTCTCTGCGAAGCACAACATCAGTTGGAAATGATAAAAAGAGACAGAGGGTTTACAATACAATGTTCCATGTTCCCTGGAGGTGTGAATTGCTTATTGATGTAGTATTCTTTGTGCGCCTTGATTCCTTTCTATCATTATTGACTATCATGCCAGCAAAGACACTAGCATTCACATGGAGATGCTTGACAGTCAGTTCTAGAGGTCGTGTGCTTATGAGCTTTCTGACATAGGATGCTTAGTCATACTGATTTGTGGAGTGGCACTTCTCCAAGTAACAGATATTAGTCTCATCTACCATTTTATCATAGGACAAGGCACTATCAAACTCTATGTGGTGTTTCATGTAATAGAGATATTTGATAAACTCTGCCAGTCATTTGGAGGGGATGGGCTTCAAGTGTTATTCAATTTAGTAGAGGGAGTTGCAAGTAGCTCTAAAGAATCTCTGGCATTTGAGACTGCATGTTTCATTATGGACCAAATGATAGTTGTTGTTGCATTCATCCTCCATTATTTTAGCCTAAGCAATTACTCTATCAGCTGCAATCGTATCTCACAACAATGCCTTGTTGGCACTACTTGTGTCAAATAATTTTGCAGAGATTAAGAGCAATGTTTTCAAACGTGTCAGCAAAGAGAATCTGCACAAGATGGCATATTATGATACTATGGAGAGGTTCCATATCACGACATCATATTTGTATTGGCTCAAAACATTTTGCAGGCAGAAAATGCATGAGTTTGGAGTTTCACAATTAACACATGCATGATTTGGTGCTATGAAATTCTCGTGGATGTTATCAAACATGAATTTCTTGACAAATTTAATGAGATAAAACCGTCTGCTTATTTCATGTTTGTAATTTTCTATTAAGCCATTAAATAATGATGAATTAGTGTTTCCCTGTTCATGTTCAAACTATGTTAATACTTTTTAGTTCCTGTATAGGTGTGGTTGCAGCTTTGACAAATGAGAGTGCTACAAGCAAGTCTGTCTATTTTTCTCACTGCACATCAGAGATGATCTATATAACACATTTGTTGGCGGAAGAGCCTGAGAAGTTGATAGGCCCACTTCTGGATGATACATATGTTACACTAATGAAGGGAAGAAATGTGTGGTATGGTCAATGGATTGCAAAGGGAGAAATGATTGAAGAGTTCACTAAAATTGAAATCATTAGTGTCATTTTTTTTCTTATATTTATGTATGCCAATTTTTTTCTTATATTTACGTCTTACGGCGTTCCCTTTGCAGCATGTGGTGGAAATGCTAGTATATAATTGTAAACAGTTGGCAGTTTGACTGGCAGTGGACCATCGATTGTAGTGATTTCTGGCATCCAATGGATTTCAGGCGGTTAAATGCTCGGAAGATAAACCTCCAAATGAACCCGAAATATCTCAAGGCAACAATTAATGCCACTCATCGGGTCCGAATGGTTAAGTATCAAGAGGGCATGTTACCAGCGCGAAATTGGCTTAGGACCGTCGGATCTACGATGGATAGATCACACGGTTTTCAGGCCATCAAGTTAACTGATGGTTAACCCTAATCTAGACCCGAAATTGTTTAGATTGGTGGTTCAGTTTTTTCATTGGGTCCGTAAGAACTTATAAGGAGTGGGCTAGTTGGTAACCCGAAATCAGTGTTGAACGGTTAGATCTGCAAAGGCCGAATCGATCTGTTTTCGGGCTACTTTGTAAACCCAAGTTTAAGGCTTGTTTTAAGTCTTTTATTGTTGCACTATGGGCCATAGGATTTGTGGGCCCTCGACTTCAAAGGCTGTCGGGTTCTTCATGACCCAAAACTTTTGTCTTTCAGTAGTCCCGAAAAGACCTTAAAACCGCTTATTTCTTCTATTTCGGGTTAAGAAGGTAGGTTCTTCAATGTTGCTTTGCTGGCTAGTTAAGTGAGTTAATCCTTGGGTAAGTTTTATTGAATTTGGTAAAAGGTTGTGCTGTTGTTCATAACTCCTTATTTTTTCGTACATTATGTAATTTATTTTTTTGTACATTATGTAATTTTCTCAATTAATGAAAGGTATTACTCTTACTAGATTAAAAAAAAAAAAAATTATGTAACAATATATTTCACAAATTTTAATATTTTATTATTAAGAAAATTATAATACTTTTTAAAAACTAATTTTAAAAGTAAAGTTGAGAAAGATATTAATTTTTGATGCAGAGTTCAAATTGTTTTTAACACGTGGCAACTTGAATATGGTTACATCAAAACAAGATGAAGCATCACACCCTGGTTTTGGGAACTTCATCGTTCTGAATTCTCCCCACTAGATTGATGCTTCTCATTTGGACTCCAAGGGATTCAAGTCTTTACACGAGCTTTGTGTATTTGAACAGTCAAAACTTTGTCATAAAAGGATTTCACTTTCCATGCAAGATTATATCAGGTAATTGTGTTGTAAATTTATAGCTTTTATATATGAATTTTGCCGTTCCCAAACTTGTCATTCCAGTTGTTTAAGACCACTTCCAGCAACCACTTGAAGAAACGGAAAATCTCATAGCATTATTTTCAAGGACTGTAAATAACAACGGTATATAGATATATGAAGGTTTGTGAAGAGAGTCAAAGAGCTGTCCTGATCCACCCACAAAAGGACTTTCTACTCTTACTTGCAATGGTGCCGATCTGCAAGGATACTCTCCATTTAACAAATCAATTTTGCATTTATGCACCATGATTCTTTTGCCGCAGGATTCATAGAAAACGTCACAAGGAAATCTTCCAGGCAATATCTGGTTGAATAAAACACCCACAAATGCCTTTCCCCTTAAAGATGTGAAGCAGGTGAGACACATTTTAGCATATGTGAAGGCAGCAAAAGATTACCTTGTATGGCAGGATAGTTTGAAAATTGACTCCAGCCATCTAGGCCGAAAACTTTATTGCTCATCCTGCTTGATTGAACACATTTGTCACAGCACAAGATGTTAAATACTGCATATTTTGATGCACCCAATTACTAGATTCATAATAGTCCTCTTTAATATAGCCTTCACTGTTTCTGCTCTGTCCTACTACAGTTACCCATAAAAGAGAAAATGATAAGAAGAGAAAACCGTAGTCCTGAAATTCTTGTATTGCACAACTCTAAGGCCTTAACAGAAACCAGGATGCTAAAACAGTATATTTGGTGTATGTCATTGCAAATTGTAACATTCAATCTGCCTTCAGATTTAGATGGACAGTTTTGTATGGCATATTGTTTTTTTTGGGGTAAGGAATATGTGTTCATTCTTAATCCAAGTAGTGCACTGCACCCATTCTGGCCTCAATAATACTCGATTAGTTAGTCTTGAAACCTACGAAAGAGATTTCTTTTGAAATGCTCAAACTTGATACCTAAAAGATACATACCTTTATTATATTATCAGTAACAGTTGGCAATGCTGATGTATAAACTCTAGCACTTGCCTTTTTTGCCTGGTCATAAGACGACAGAGTCTTGAGCATTCATTCTCATAGACAGATATATTAAATATATAAAAAAATTCTATTCATTTTTAACTTTCTGCTTTTAATCGTCTCCAATCGTTCTTGCGAGCTACAAGATTAAATTCTATTGGCTTATGTATGCTTTTATCATATAAGTTGTGTGTTTAGTTCGTATTTCTTCAGTTTTTGGAGGTGCAAGCATATTGAAGCAATTTACCTGCTCTTCCCAATTTGTACGAAACGTTATTATAGACAGTAAAATTGTTTGTGTAAATAGCCCACAAATAGCTCCTGCCCAAAGTCCCTGAAACATCCAACAAAATCAGGAATCAGATATAACGCACACACAGAAACAAGAATTTTCTTCTATTTATAGATCAGCGTTCTAGCTTTTCAACCTACTGAGAGACAAGTGCTTTTGCTACAGTCACTGGCAAGCCCTGAAATTGTTAAACCAGCCCTTCAATTTCAGAGGCCATTACTTAGTCGTATGTATATCAATTTTAGAAATTCCACATAAGGAAAGTCGAAACTGTTTTGAATTTGAGATTTTGAAATTCAGCAGCCTTAAATATGGGTTAGAGAAGAGTTTCCTTCTATGTCGCAATAATGCCAGTTGATGAGAAATAATTAGAGGTTGGAGAATGGCTCGCAAATATGTAGTAGTCGAAAAGGGGTTAATGACAACAAATGTGACGTTGCAATTGTTTGCGTATGTGTAGCAATTATCCTCAAATATTGAAAAATAATGTGCAGTTTATGCTGTTAGTGGCTAAATAGAAAAATGTATATTCAAAGTTTTCAGTTTTCGATACCCTACTTCAAACGAACATTCAGATAAACAGATCAGCATTATCATATTTAGGTATGAGCGAGTCAATGCAGCCCTCAAAAGTCAGAAATGCCTAGCTATGTGACGTAGAGAATGATTATTAAACGAAGTTGTTTATAATGAGATTTTTTGGAAGTTTTTCCGGTGGGTTTTTCCGGTCAAAATCCGGCAGCAATTTATTGGAATCGCAAGTTGGATAGTTAGTTTCTGCACAATCAAAGTGCCCCAAGAATTTTTAACCATTTTACCTGTAGTAAATCAAGATTTAAGCTCAATTTCCTCCGCCGGATTCCGTCACCGGAATCTCTAAAAAAATCGCATTATAGACAACTCCTTATTAAACACTGGAAATGAAACGCAGTCAGGATTTGCTCATGAGAGTGTGAGATAACTCATAAAGCTTTACGAATGTTACAAGGTAATCAAGTTGCACCGAAGATAATGTTTTTCCTATTAGCATAACAAAGGCGAGTTGTGTAGTGGAAACATACCACAGCCGGCATGAAATCGGGTCTGAGTCCTATTGAGAAGCTGCAAGCAAGAAACTAGGTACACTTAATTTTTTTTAAGTGAATGAAACTCTGGAGTTTGTTAAAAAAAATTTAACCCTAATTTCTAAGAGATATATATATAAACCAAGCCTGAAACGAGAATTTTGGGGCTTTGAAAAATGTAGTTTCTAACAGGATTTCAAAACCAGATTTAAGGTTTGTGAGGTTGGGTGTGTATGTATTTTTTTAATTGTGTTGAGGATAATGGCAAAGGTGACAAATATTAAATTAAAAGTTAGAATTTTTTTATGGAAAAACAATTTTGAATTGTGGAAACTTAAAATAAGGGATTTGCTAGTACAACAAGGGTTCCAAAAGGCATTCGAAGGCAGCTCGAACAAACCCGCAACAATAACCGATGAAGAGTGGGAGACCTAGATACTAGAGCCTTCAGTACAATTAGGTTATGTCTCGCTGATGATATCTTCTCTAACAACATTGAAGAAATAACAGTAGCAGGCTTGTGGATCAACTTAGAAGGAATTCATATGATGAAGTCATAACAAATCAGATCTACTTGAAGAAGTGGCTATACAAGCTGAAAATGAAAGAAGGTACGGAAATTGTAGATCACTTGAATGTGTTTAATACTCTTATTTGCCAATTGAATAGTATGGATGTTAAAATCAATGGTGAAGATAAGGCAGTTACATTGTTGTGTTCATTGCTTGAATCATGGGATTATTTAGTAACCTCCATTAGCTTTAGCACATCTAAAACTCTTGAATTCGATTATGTTGTTGGAGCATTATTGTTTGAGGAGACGAGGAGGAAATCAAGTATTGTAACCTCCACACCAGAAGCAATGGTGGCTAGAGGTTGGTCCAAGGAAAGAGGAGAAAAGTCGCAAGATAGATCAAGATCAAATTCCAAAGGCAAAAAAAGTAAAATAAGACATTGATACTATAACAAGATTGGGTATCTCAAGAAGGATTGTTGGAAAAGACAAGAATCCAAGCATGACTCCAAAAATGAGGCAAATCTTGTTAAATCAAGCTCAAGTATAATTAACAAAGTTTTATCTATTAATAATATTCATCAATACTATAAAGATTGGTTGTTAGATTATGGTGTTTCTCGTCATTTATGTCCACTCAAAAATTTGTTTTCTTCATATAAAATCTTTGATGGTGGAATTGTTCTTATGGAAATAAGATTTCTTGTAAGATTGTTGGGTGGGAAGTATCATAAGTAAAATGTTTGATGGTATTAAAAGAACATTAACATATGTTAGAGATGTGCCTATTACACTAAAGAAGAATTCAATTTCTTTGGGAGCTTTGGATTCTAGAGGCCATAATTTTACAAGTCAAGATAAAGTATTGAAAGTGTCCAAGGGCACTTTAGTGGTCATGAAGGCTACTAAGATGACAAGCATTTGCAAGTTGGATGAATGTACTCAGATCAACAAAGAAGGGGTGCCATTTGAGGAGTTGGTTGAATCCACTCGTTTATGGCATCAACAACTGAGTATTGATGAACCGCAAATAACTTCCAAATTTGAAATCTATGAATTTGAATTTTTGCAAACATTGTATCTTTGGAAAGCATTGTAGACAAAAATTTAAAGCAAACAATCATGTTAGTAAAGGAATTCTTGATTATATTCATTTTGATGTTTGGGGACCATCCCTACTATTTCTTTTGGAGGATTGTCATATTTTGTAACATTTGTAGATGATTACTCTAGAAAAGTGTGGGTTTATGTTTTGAAAAGAAAATTTGATATGTTTAATACATTTAAACAATTTAGAGTAATGGTAGAAAAGAAAACTAGCAAAACAATCGAGTATAAGAATGGATAACAAAGGAAAGTTCACTTCAGAATTCGAAAAGTATTGCAAAGAAGCTGGGATCATAAAACAAAACCCCCTATATGTACTCCCTAGTGAAATGGCATAGCTGAATGTATGAACAAGATTCTTCTAGAAAGAGAAAGAAGCATGCTAAGCATTGCCAATTTGCAACAAGAGTTGTGGGCAGAAACAACCATTACTATTTGTTATCTTGTGAATCGATCACCATCGATCACAATAAATTATAAAATTGGTGAAGAGGTTTGGACGGTTCATCCATGTGATTATTCAAATTTAAAAACTTATAGTTGTGAAGTTTACACACTTACTCTTAAGAATCCGTGTTCTAAATTAGACCCTAGATCAAAGAAATATATCTTTGTTGCTGATGATGATGTTGCCAAGGGATATAAATTGTGGGATCCTACTACGCACAAAATCATCATCAACAAAGACGTGATATTTGATGAATCTCCTCTCATTAATTCAAATAATGTAGAAGATGTTTTGAAATGTGAATGGGTATAGAAACAAGTATACTTACATCAACAAATTCATTTGGAAACCCAACCATCTATAGACACAAGGAAGCAAGAGGAATCTTCTGATGATAAAGAAGTTGCAAGTGCGGAAAACATTTAGGAAAATGTGGAAATTCCATAGCCAACACCAAGAAGATCTACATGGCAAAAAAATCCTCCTAAAAGGTATACTGATTTTACTTCCTCTATTGATTTGGATATTGACGAGAGGGGACCTTCTTGTTATTATGAAGTAATAGGTGATATCAATAATGCCAAACGAAAGGTGACAATGAAAGAAGAAATGAATACTTTAGAGAAGAATAGAACTTGGGACCTGGCAAAACTTCTTAAAGATAGAAAGATTCTTGGATGTAAATGAGTGTACAAATTGAAGAAAGGAGTTGATAGTAATGTTGAAAGGGTCACAAAAGGTTACTCTCAAATGAAAGGTATAAATTTCCATGAAACCTTTTTGCCAGTCGTTAAGCTTGTATATGTTAATTTTGTGTTGGCACTAGTTGCTTTGCTTAATTTTGAGTTAGAGCAATTATATGTGAAAGCAACATTTCTACATGGATATTTGGGCAAGGAGATATACATGGAAAAACTAGAAGGTTTTGTGCAACATCGCAAAAAAAGATTAGTTTGCAAGCTCAATAAATCAGTGTATGGCTTGAAGTAGTCACCCAAGAAGTGGTATGATAAGTTTGATTCCTTCTTGATGAGCCAAACCTATACTAGAAATGAGTATGACCATTGTATGTACTTCAAAAGTTTGAATGGTGTATTCATTATCTTAATATTACACATTGACAATATTCCTGTTATAAGCAAAAGCATTGACAGGGTCAACAAATTGAAGGTTTTGATAGCTACAACCTTTGATATGAAATATCTAGGAACACCAAAGCAAATCTTGGACATTGAAATACATAGCGACAGAAAAAATAGTAAGCTCAAGTTTTCACAACAGAAGTATGTTGATAAAGTACTTGTAAAATTCAGAATGAATATGTGAAACCTATAAATATCCCTTTGGCTTCACATTTTAAGCTTTATTTAGGTTTGTGTCCTAGTAGTAAGGAATAAAATGATTATATGTCTCATGTACCTGATGCTAATGCAATAGGAAGTTTGATGTATGTGATGGGATGTACCAGACCTGATATTTCACGTGTAGTGGGTGTTTTTAACAAGTGGAAAATCCGAGAAAAGAACATTGGAATGTAGTGAAATGGGTGCTTCAGTATCGTAGAGGCACCAATAATTATTGCATTACATTTAATGGCTGTAATGATTATGTCCATAGCTATGTTGATTCAGATTTTGTAGGTGATTTGAACAAGAGGAGGTCAACTTTAGGTTATGTCTTTACTCTTGTACGGGGGAGTGTAATGTGCTCTTCAAATTAAATTGCCCAAGGAAGTACATAGTAGCCTATTTAACCCCATAGGCTATAGTCATCTAGAAAGGGGGAAATCATTATTTGATGTTACTTAGGTAACTTTAGATACTAATAGCTAATTTGAGGCAAATGGAGGGAAACTTGTTAGCCACTCAAAATTGAAATTAGGAGGGGAAAACCCCAAAGGGAATCTATAAAAAAGAGAGAGAAGATTCGTTATGATCATCATGGATTGTTATACCTTTTGATTTTGGGTTGAGGCTCTTGGAGGGTTTTAAGACCCATTTTTCTAATTGGTTTCAATTGTGAAATATTCTACCCTTGTCAATCTCTCCACCATTCTTTGCTATAGGACCGAATTATGATTGGAGGATCATCTTTCTGAGACAAGGAAAAGGCTGGAATCTTAGTTTTTGAGGAAGCAAGGGTTGGACTAATCATTATGAGGCAGCGAGTCATATTTTGTGGCAAGCAAAGGCTAGACTCTCAATTCTCTATGGTCGTAAGGGTTGGAATCAACCTTGTAAGGCATCGGACCATCGTTCTGAGGCATCGAGGAGGTTGGAAATCAATTCTTTGTGGCAGAGAGGTCGGAGAATCCTCTGAGATAATAGAGGTTGTTATTCCCCTTCTTTCTAAGATAGCGAGGGGTTGTATCTAGCTTGTTGAGGTAGTGAGAGGCCAATATTGACCAACCTAAGGTAGTGGCCAGTTGAGGATCAATTTCCTATTGTAGTGGATGATCAAGAGGCTATCTTTGAGGCCGCAAGTAACAGAAGGGGTTACAAACATGATGTTGCAAGGGTTTAAGGGGTGTTGGCTAACTAGGATATGAAGCAACTAGGGGAATTAATATTGCGGTGCAGCTAGCGAGGCCATCTGGTGTAATTTGTGATAATAGGCTGAGACAGGACCCTAATCTGTGATGTTCAACTACAGTGTAGTAAGCTATGTTTATGTTGTTATTTGTGGATCTTTGTAAGTTTATAATTGCTTGTTGAATCAACCCTAGTTTATAAACGATTGTTTGTGGAATCAACTAATTGCTTAAAGTCTTTACACTATTGTGTATCCAATTAAGAGCATCGATGTTTCATAGATTTATGAGTACTGTAATGTTGTTATGAAATACAATTCTTTCTTGTATTCATTGAAAACCCTAGCTCAAAATTGCATCCCAATGGTAATCTCCCCAAGAGAAACGTTACAATGGTATCAGAGCTATGCATCTTGCTAGCTTGGCACCCACAATTTAGTCATAGAAGATAGAGAAGAGTAGCCACCATAAATTAACCCCATTGACATCTTGGGGGAGCTAGGAAGAGGGCAGCAAATAGCCCAACAGATGGCAGAAGGGAAACAACAGATGGCACAAGGACCCATTCATTTTTGTCTAGCATGCAGGCATGAGGTGACCCAGTGGTTTGTATGGGATCCTCGTATCAGTGTGTAGATGCCTCTACAATGGACATATATGGATTGCTTGAGGGCAAGCAATCTTGGGGTGGGAAGACTTGTAATGTCCCCATTTTTCAGTTTTCTCTATAGTACAGATGGATTTCCATGGTACGTGATGGCTACGTCACAGGAGCGGGATTCTGTCCTCAAGGGTCCTAGAGGGGGTTTTTAGGAGTTTTATGGGGTCTAACGATGTTCGCTTATTATTTTTTGTAGCATCAGATGTGTTCTAGCCACAGAATTTGGTGGAGAGTCTAGAATACATGAGATCTCCAAAACCCATACAGTGTTTCTGGAAATTCCACCTAAAGATGACTTAATTAGATTATTAACCAATTTTTTAATGTTTCCTAAGTCTAAACTTAGGAAAACTAGTTAATTAGTCAAAATTAATTAAGTCAAGGTGAGAATTCTCTAGAAACTCACATGGATCGATCCAGAAATGATCTGAGCCATTGATTAAATCTTAATCTTGGTCATTGGAGTCCCAACATGAAGATAAAAGAAGGGATCGGTGTGGTGATGGAGAACACACTAAAGTCACTTGGAGAGTTCGATTTCCCAAAGTAGCAACAGTCAGTTGTCGAAGAGTTCAATTTTCAATAAGTAGAGATAGTGAGGGGTAGAGACAGTGATCCTGAGGAAGTTTTCTAGATCTGGAGAGGCATCAACAAGGAGGTTGAGTTATTCCCAGTGAGGTAGCGTAGAGGACTGTGCAGTTGTTTCAGAAAAGCAATTCAATTTGGTTGGAGGAAAAATCGATTCAGCTTCCAAAGGCTAGGAAAGTCTTCCAGAGGGCTAGAGAATCAGTTTCCTCAACAGAGACAAGAAAAGCGACTATATTAGAGGCATTTATGGACTTAGACATCCAAGGGTCTGCGCAGAGTCTGATGCAGAGGGTCCAAGAGGACGAATTTTCAGAAGGGAAGTTGTGTCAGGGTTGCTTGTGGAAGAAGGGAAATTGCCTTAAATAAATTTGGCCAAATTTTCTTGCTGTGGATTGCCAGTTTCAGGCATCCAAATTGTATTCAAAATTTCACTACTGCTTAATAATAAAAACCCTCACTGCTGCATCGATTTCCCAAGTTGGGTTTTTCCGAGGACATTTGTCCAATAATAACAGTGTCATTTTTTATTATGTGTGTGTCTAGATTTTCTCAGTTTCCAGTGCTATTTTCTTCCGTAGTTTTATTTGTGAAGGTTGCAGTGTGATTTATTTGATATTTGCCATAGCAGATAAGTTGTTAAAATAATTAACAATTCGAAAAATAAATTCTAGTTGTAGCAATAGGATTTTAATTTTTAAATTTTCACATCACTTGGCATATTCCATCACCAGGATCATTTCTGCACAACTTGTTTTGGTTTTGTTGCATTCTGATAATTCTTGTAAAATGAGTTTATTATAGAGCATAACTAATTACGCTTAAGGTGGCATTCCTGGAGGAATATTTGATGGAACACCTTAGTATAATAACTCATTGGCACTGGAACAAGAAGATATACATGATGGGATGTTGAGAAGTGACTTCCAGCGGCTAGAGGAAGTATGGTGGGCAATTGATCATTTTCCCAAATTAAAAAGTGACTTTAATTAGTCACTTAATTAAATAAAAGAAAAGATAAAAGATTAATTAAGGGGAAAGGGCCAAAAGTGACTTAAGTAAATTAGAAATAAATTAAAAGTCACTTAAGATGAAGTTAAAGAGGAGATTCTAGAATAATAATAAAATAATAAAATAAAATACTTTTAGAAAATTGAGATCTATCTATCGGGCCTTTTGAAGGAGAACGAAAAATTCATTTGGGATATCTTGGATTTATGTATCTCTATTTGTGAGATTTTTTGAGAACTTGGTTCTCAGGATTCAGGTAGCCCTAGGACGGAAACCCTTGGGTGATTTAGTGAGAGTGGGCGAGAACCCATCTCTTCCCTTAGTGAATTCATTCAAAATTCACAGGTGCATTCATCAGATCAATTGTTATAAGGGTTGATGCGGCATTATTGTAGATCTCTTTGGGGCCATCACCTTAGCCATATTCCTGTTTCTTGTACCAACATATTTCCATGTTAAATAAAATAAGGTTGAGATTCTCTACATGTTTATCTTGTTTATTCTTTGATCGCAGATTATATTTTCCAATTTTGGTTGTTAAGTCTTATGGTTCAATCTGCGTAAATTGTTTGTCAAATTGATGGTGTAAATTTTTGAAGCAATATCCATAGTAATCAACAAATTTATAACTTGGTATATTATAGCCTACTCGATCCAAGATAACTTGGCCTCTTTGTTGGTCTCGCTTTAGTTGGCTTGATGTAGCATTTTCTTGCTCTCACTGCCAAATATTGTGCTCCACTGAATCCCAACTTGTGCCAATCAAAATTGTATCTCTCCTTTGGCTCAATCCTCCTATTAAAGAGATCAAACCCTACTCAAGTGAAATCCTTGATCTCAACGGTTGAGATTAGATCTCACTTTACTGAGATCAACGACTATGACTTAATCTATCATTTACTTTTCTTTTTTAATAAAAAGGTAACCAACATTTAAATTAAATTGTCATCTAAAGTCTTGACTTAGGAAATCCATTAATTAGTTGTCACGGGGGATAATTATGGGGACTCGTTGCATGTTATGGCACCTGATCCATGCAGAATCACCTTTCAAGCTACAATATTAACATTTTTTTCCTCAAGAGTTTAGGAGTGGCCACCCTATTAGGGTTTTAATCCTCAAGAAATCAGAAGTGTCCTATGGGTGACTAGAATGTGGGGGAAGGCACTAGCATTCAGTTGTGTAGTGGAGGTGATGCATCTCTAGAGAATTGTGTACTCTTAGCTTGTTTTTGTTTTTTTTGTCAATGGTGGCTAAATTTGTGGTGTATCAGCTCTGTGGTGATTTTGTTCCCTAGGATTGCATCGCTATAGTGCAAGAGAGCTTTTGCTAGATCTACTATTGCAAGAGAGGATGTGTTATATCTATTTCGACTATGATCATTATCTCCTTGTATATTTCGACGACAATGATTATTCGTTGTATATTTCGATTATGATAATTATCTACTTGTTTATTAACATTGATCATGGTAAGGCTTCAACACTAGTTGCACCCTGTGTGTACCAAGGTACTGGAAGCTAAAGGTTGAGTGGTGGACCACAATGGCTAGCATACTCACAAGATTGGATCTATTAGTGTATTGTTCTCTTGTGGTGGCTCAAAAGCATTGCCTCATTTAGGATCGGTTGTTGCTAACTGTACATCCAGCTTTTGTGTGTGGATTGGTGGTTGGTTTTGCTGGTTCTCCTCCAGCTTTGGCCCTAGTTAGATTTTGGTGTCCTTTGTCTATGCCCTAGCCCTTGCATGGGATCCTAGGTTTTGTATCCAGCTCTTTGTATATGGCCTTAGGAATATGCCATTCCCATACCCTCTATCCATTGTTATTAGGGGATTGATTATCTTCAGATGCATGCTGTTCCCTTGCATGTGGTTGGTGCTTTGTAAAAGAACAATTTCTTTGGTTTTGTTGCTTGCTCCTCTAGGGATACCTGTTGATAGCTTGCTTGTGCCTGTGGATGTCTGTTTTTTTAATGAAGTTTAAAGGAAGCATTTTCATAAAAAACAAAAGACAAGTATGCCTAAAACTGTTGCTTCCCCTTTTAATTAACTATGGAATAGAAAAGGCATATCCATTAAGTCCTGGAGTAAAGAGGAATTAAATCTGCTTAATGAGAACCTTAGTGGGAATTAAATCTGCTTACTGAGGAAGTAATATTAATGAGAATTTTGAGTCTCTCCGAACCTCCACCGTGTCTTTTATGATTGTGCTTTTGCTTGCTGCAAAAATTTTGAGAAAGGTATTATCTGGTTCATTTCTTCAAATTGGCATCTTAAAATTGGAAGTGGCATCTACCGGTGTGGTATTGGACAACTAAAGCAAAAATTGTTCATTCTCCATTTCTTTCAAACCTTCAGTTTATATTTACTATGAAGTTTCACATCATGGAAAAAAGGAAATGATTATCCTTCATGGGACAGTAGAGAGCTCCGTAACTTTGAGTTAAAAGGCATGGTTTCCTTTCTTGTTTTATAGGTATTTATCTGTAAGGACATGGATGAAGATAGACTAGAAATCTTTTGTTAGGCCTTGGTTGTTCAAGGACTGGCATTTCAAGACTCCTCAAAAGAACAGTTTGGGATGGTTTTAACACTCTGGCATCAAGATCAATTGAAGCTAGATTAGGATGTTGAAGAAAATTAAAATGAGTTAACAGATGACAATGGCCAATTTCAGGGTGCATTCTGAATAGTCAATTTGGAAGAGAAACAACCTGAATCAGATTGTGGACCCTCCCTTTATTGTCAATAGAACCTAGACAAAGAACCCATTAGAGTAGATATATACCATAGAATACAGGGGTTGGAAACGAGGCTCACATTTTTGATCCAGAAAAATAATTTGAATATTTAAACTTGGAGTTTCTCCTTCAGATATTCTCTTTCAAGACTGTTATAATGGAATGACATTTGTTGTATAACAGCCCCCCGGGTTGGATTTTTTGTTCGGTTTCTGTACATGGACTTTGCAATGTTGATGTCATGAGTCTTTTAATGTTAATGACATGGTTGATTCTGCTAGCTATTAGAATTGTTACTCAAAATAGCTACTAGTTCTGTAACCTGTTTTGAGATCATTGATAATGCTGGATTTATGTATTGGCAGATGATAGTTTTGCTCCTATCTTTGTACTGTTATTACTCATAGCTCTCAATGATCGTACTAGTGGAGTCAGATAATAGTTTTTCTCCTATCTTTGTACTGTTATTACTCATAGCTCTGAATGATCGTACTAGAAGAGTCAGATATTAATATTTTGACTGCTACTAGAGGGTCAGCATTTGATATATATCCATCTCATCTCCTAGATTTTTTGTTATTTCCCTTTTCAAACAAGAAAAAAATCAAATCATCCAGGCATATTAGTTGTCAATTCTATGTGGGATCTTAAGCATCTATTTCAGAGACCCTTCTCAATGATGAGGAGCAACGGTTTTAGGCGGGAGGTGAAATATCAACAGATGTGTAATATATTATATCTATGGGCTATGAGAAAATGGAAATTTGATAAACATTGCAAGAACTACAGTATAAAACTAATGTTTCATTTATTCTCCCATTCTTCTAAAGCATGATTTTGCTCATCTGAAAAGAGTTGAAAATTTGATTAAAAGTTGCCATCCATACCCTACTCCATATTTAAAGGACAAATTCAGTATCTTAAAATCAAGGAGAGAGATAACTGACCCTGGCACCAAGATGTAGTACAAAGGCCAAAATGACAGCTACAGGAATTCCAACCACATAGTATGCCCCAAGATTTGCATAGGCACCCAACTCTTGCCATCCGCATCCTCTAGCAATACCTGGGGAAGTACTGAAGTTTCAGAAAAGTTGAAAACATGACCTCTGAAGGTGTGTTTCTGTTTTTAGAGAGATTACTTTTCTATCTAAACGATTCAAACATCATTTCCAGCTCTGATGAAATCTATGAGAAAGGTTATCTACCTGATAGAACACCTTGGATGGCATCCAAAAGTGTTGAGGGTGCAAGCAGCGGCATCATCCCTGAAATGTAGTCAACTACCTCTACTTCATTGCTATAAACATAGCCCCATACATTTCTAACAGCCAATAAAATAGACCCTATCATGAGGGCCTCCATGGCTGCCATACACACCCCGACACACACTGATAACTGGGCAGTGCGTGAGCGTCCAGCTCCTAGTTCATTGGAAACTCGTGTACTGCATTGCAAAAATGTTAATATGGAAAATAGACTAGAATACAATATTGGCAGCTTAATATCCTTGAAGATTTCTTTATTTTAAAGAGGATTTTGAATCAGTTGCACCAACCTTATAGCAGCACCCAGGCCAAAGGGGATCATATATGCAAGTGCAACAGTGCTAAGACTGCAAAGAATTAAAAGCGAGCTGTAAGAAAATAAAGTAATTACTGGCTCTAGAAAAGCAGTTGTCGTTATCTGGTTAATGTTTAGGAAATTTGTCAAATGACATACCAGATGGAGAGAATGGACATCTCAAGTTCAGGCTTAGGCAACAAACCGGAGAGGAGAACAAGCATTTCAAAAGACCAGAACTCCAAGCTATTGACAAACATAGAAATATTAATTTAGGAACAGAATATAATAGCATAATTAACAATATCGAGTGTAGTATAATACATAAATTGATTCCTAATGGAGATTATTTAAAAAAATTGAACACGCTGAAGAAGAAGAACAAGAAAAATGGTACATGAGATTGAAAAAATGTCTAATTTCTTTTAATCAACCAAATTCTGCAGCCAAAGAGAAAAGGTTCATAATATACCAAAGCATTACTGCAGACGGGATAGCAAGCTTAAGAAAGTGTGTAATATCATATAAAGCTTCCCTTGAGAAGGATGTCCATGTCGTCTTGCATGCAGGGGAAAATATAACATAAAGTGATAGAATTGCCACATTCAGCCAATTGGAAATGCTGTTTGCCAGTGCAGCTCCTTTATTACCTAATCCAACTTTGAATACCAATGCCCAACAAACAGGGACATGAAAACAAAGAGTTATTGAACTGCTTAACATCATCGGTAAGACAACACCTTGTGATTGAAGAAATTTCACAAGGGGTTGAAAAACCGCAGAAGCAAACAAGCTAGGAATCAACCATCTTGCAAATTTCCCTGCTTCAAAAGATATTAAAGGGTCTTGGTCAAGGGCTACAAGAAGGTGTCCCATATATGCCCATAACACAGCAAGTGGTATGCTCACACAAAAGAGAACAAAAATTCCTCTCTGCAGTTGAATCCCAAGCAAATGATATTGCTTTGCTCCATATGCCTGTCCACAAAGTGTCTCCAATGCACCTGCCATCCCCATCTGTTCATAGACACGAGTAACAAAAGATAACTGATCAGTCTAACGTTGAGGACTATTGAAATTTGAAAGATCCATTTCTCACTTCCAACCTAATGAAGTGTATTAACTTACATATCATTCTCCAAACAAAATATTGAACCTGATAAGCCTGTATTTAAAGCAACCATAGAGTTAAAACTGTATTAAGAACCACTTTAAACTGACAAGTGAATTGAGATGGATTTCATACACACTTTTATGCAGGTTACCTTAGGAGCCTGTCAAGCATACGGCTATGTGCTAAACGTAATGTTTAGAAAAACTCCTTTTTTATGCCTCTATAAATGATTTTTCAACGATGCAGGGGCATCTAATTTGTGGAAGAAATATTAATGTTATTACTAGTTGCGCATGTAAAATGTAAAAGTATTGTCAACCTATCCTCATAGATAAGGACTAATAAGTGAGTATCCAAGCGCAAGTTCCTGTATGTACCACTAGTGGTAAAAAAACGAAAGAATTTGTTTGAGAGCTTATCTCAAGGAGGTGGAATAGATGGGATTGCTAGTGCATAAGGGAACACCTCCATGTTAGTTTTCTAAAGTAGAAAAAATGTTAGAGAATCTTATCAATAAGGATTTTATATACATGGCCTTGTACTTCTTTTGTAATTATAAAACAAATTTTAGATTTTTCTTCTATGTAGTTAAGAAACAAAGGAAATATTGGAATATTATAATTATTTCTATTAATGAATCTAGAAGCTCTGGATCTAGATCTAGTTTCCTTATGGACTCATAGTTTTAATAACCCATGATATTTGTTGTGATGAAACTTATATAAAAACTTGTGAAATCTATTTTCAATGGCTTCAAACGGCCAGGCTCAGCTTGAATGGCCAAGGATACAAAGATGAAGTTGTGATGAGCTGTAGCTCATCCATGTGGTTGTTTTATTGTTATTGGTTAATATTTCTATCTTTCATCATTTTTAATCCTAACAACTGGTATTAGAGTGTAGCATGTTTTGAGAGAGAGATTGCAAAAATTTTGAGCTAGAGAAGTTTTCCCGTTGTGTCTGTGCAGTAGGAATATATTGTTGCTAGTTGCAGATAGTTCAGATCTTAGAAGAAAGCTGCATATTGTTGTGTTTTACAGGTGGTGCTAAGATCATGAAGGTGTTGCAGAAGTTTCTGTTCAGGTCTGCTTCAATAGAGATCAGATCTATGATTGTGAGAAACAAGTGTGGAGATGCTAGATTCTACATGCACAACTAATAATAACATTAATATTTTTGTTCACAAATTAGATGCCCCTATATGGTTGAAAAATCATTTATAGAGGCACCAAAAAAGAGCTTTTCTAAACCTTACATTTAGCACATCTTTCTTTTGGCTTCTTTGTCCCTGTGGAGTGTACACCCAAGTAGGATACCACTTTTGCTCGCACACCGTTTATATAAAGAAGCAATATCCAGCCAAAATGTAGTGCTTTATTTAATTGTTGGAGTTTCCAATTTGGCTAAAATCCAGTCCAGAGACTAACAGTATAAATATCTGGAGATGTTTGCAAACTTGCTGGAGAAATCTGCCTGCAACTTGTCCAGAAATATCGACCTCCTAACAGTGTTACAGGGCACGAACAGAACTACAGGCGGAGTTGCGGGGAGTGGGCGGGCGACTCGACTCGAGGGTGTTGCACAACGTGGGCAGTTGTGCAGACCCGACCCGAGGGCGTCATAGGGCGTGGGGGACTCGACTCGGTGGGCGCTCGACTTGAGGGTGTAAGCATAGAGTTGGGTGGGCAGCTTGACCCGAGGGCGTCCAGACCCAAGGGTGACACGAACTCGTGCGCAGTGAATGGTGCGGACGGAGCGACGTGAGGATTGGGCACGACAGGGTGTGCGACCAGGCAGCCAAATGATGGAAGTACCGATGCAATGGTTGAACTGCAGAAATTCTTCAAAGGCAAGGAAACTTGGGGTTTCCTCATAACTCGTGTGGGCAAGAGGCAGTTGCAAGATTGTGACACGACACTTGGTATATTTGTGCAAGCCAAGGAAGTTGGTAGCACATGACTGTTGTAAACTTGTAATTGTAAGATATTGTACATTACAGTTGTACATATATTTGGGTAGACTTTATGGGAGTTGCCCCTCTCAAGTATATGTGCATTATACTTGTATGGTTTATGATTTCCGCTGCATAATATTGATGATGAATTGTAATTGAAGTAAATGTTATTCCCTTGCATTGTTAACACTTGAAGAATTGGAAAATTGGCTAAGCGTTGGAGTTAGGTGTAGTCCATACACTCTAGTATTGGTGAAAAGAAAAAGTGTAGTGGTGTTGCACCCGCTATACGTGGTTGAAAGAGTACCATAGGTATAGGGCCGTGACAGATGGTATCAGAGCTGATTCAGGGTGAGTCGAGCTAATTGAGATTGAAGATTGTGAAGCAGGGATACGATGGTAAGGTTGCAGTTGGTATTGAAGCTTGTTACGACATAGTTGAGTAGGGGTGAAGCATTGTGCTTGGGCCAAGCTGAATGATAAGACATGGCAAGTTGGGAAGAATGCCATGGGAGGCTCTTGCTGACCTTATACAAGTTGAGGCATATGAAAGAAGAGAACCCACAGATTCGAGATGAGCTTGAAGTCTTGGAAGGGAATATTATAGAAGAGCTTCTTTGACTTCGTTGGGCAATGGAGCAGGATGTAGCTGTAGATTGTGATGAAGAAGAAGAAGTCACGATATATGAAGAAGAGGTGTGATGACACTTGACCAACTTGGATCAGGATCGTACATATTGCATACATTGATGGATGAAGGCACTCACATGGAGGAGCCTCATGATGAAGTAAGTATTGTTGTTATTTATGTTTCATTGGAGCTTTTGGAGGATGTGCCATATGCAGGGATGAGCAAAGGGAGTTTGCCGGTGTGATGGACAACCTTACCATCAATGGCTACGATGAGACCTTGTGCGTTGCGGCAAGGAACATGGATTGTTGGAGGACTTGTTGGGGCAATTTGTGACCTTATGGCAGAAGGTGCAAATGCCTGTGACAAGAGAGGAACATGATGATCATTGCGGAGGATGAGTCGTGCTTTAGTCTGTGTAAGTATGACTCATGGACAGATTGGAGAAAGGGCACATCGGAGTTATGATGATATGATACTTGGGTGGAATTCTTCATGGCTGACACCAAGAGGCAGTATTGGTGGACCTTTAGTGAGGGCGGCAACGATGATGGGAGGAACATGTGATGTGATATGGTATGTGGTTTGAATGACTAAGGGCACTAAACATGATTGAGGACTAGGATGGGATGATCGATGTTGTGATGAGTCTACTCAGATAGACAACATGGGTAGCTAGAGTCATGGACATCGAGTTGGATGGATGGAGCATGGCAGACTTCTTACAAGGACATTATGCAGGAGCACTTATATAGAGATGTCTGTTATGGGCATCCTAAGAGGAGTGTCAACGTAGGGATGTTGTGCGGATGGACTTGCTGATGCAACATGGAGACATTTTGTATATGAGCTGATGGGGATGTTGTGCAAATTTGTACAACAAGGCCATGGACTAGTTGGTTTGGTGAGCAACCTATGAGAGTATTCATACCACATGGAGTGCAGAGGCATCTTGCAGTGGCACTTAAGACCGAGACATGTATGCTTGCCGAGATGTTGGATGGAGATGATTCATGGGAGCTCATGATGACTCGAGACACTTTGGAGTTGATGGAGTTGCAATGGTGACGATGCCTTGGTGGTAGCACACGGGCATGGGTTGAGTTGATGAGACTAAACCTCTTTTGATAGACATGGTGGTTGATTGGTCTATGACCATAGGTAGCACATGGATGATGAGGCAGGTGTAGACTTGCCCCTTTGACATTATTGATGGATGTCATACCACATATGAGATGGAGTTTGTTTCATGGACCCCGATATGGCACATTGAGAGTTGGTTTGATGGAGGAGCTCTTCATTGGTGTGAAGAGAGGAGCCTCACATATGGATAATAATGCTTGGATAGATGCAACTGATTAAGATACAACACATTGACACCAACATCATGGACAACATGTTGCATATACAATGGAGACTACTTCATGGACTTGGGCATGACTTACATTACATTTGGATAGAGATGGGATGGATTCTTGATCGAGTTGATGTTATGATAGGACGCTGGAGAAATGACTGACGATGGCATGAGGTGGTGCATTCTCATGGTTTGAGCGTTATAGTTGGACTGGTCATTCGACTAGTTCGAGTCATGGGGGCTATAACAGTGTACTGAGATATGTTTGAGTTGGGTTGGAGTATCATGGCAGCAGTTCACATGATGACGATATATGATGAGTCAACACGATATATGTTGCAGTGATAGCATTTGGAGATTGCGATGGATGTGGTTGATGATCATAGATTAAGGAGACTGTCCCGTTCATGGAGTCATGATCCTTGATGGTTTGTTCGATGATGGAGCAGAGGTGGACAACATGGACATTTTGGAGGTGTTGGAGCTAGCAACACTTTGCAATGATGTGATGGAGTTGTCGAGGACAAAAATCTTATATAGAGTGGGGGAGGATGTCAGGCCCACGAGTTGAGAAGGTCGAATAGATGCGATGGTTGGGTGGCACCCGACCCATATATATTGGAGAAGTGTGTGAGCACTTGGAGGCATAAGGAAATCAATGAACTTGCTTTGAACTTCATAACGATGTGGGACGAGCAAGGGAGGCATAAGGAGGTTGAGATTTCTAGACAAGTTGCAGGCAGATCGATGGGCACATAATGGACAGTGTTGCAGGGCGCAGACAAAACTGTGGGCGGATTTGCAGGGCATGGGCGGGTGACCCAACCCAAGGGCGTCGCAGGGCGCGAGCAGGGATGTAGACTCGACCCGGTGGGCGACCCAACTCGAGGGCATCGAGGGGCATGGGCGACACGACCCAAGGGCGTCGCAGGGCGTGGGCGACCCGACCTGAGGGCGCAGGCACAGAATTGGGTGGGTCGCCCGACTTGAGGGCGACACGAACTCGTGTGCAGTGAATGATGCAGACAGTGCGACGTGAGGTTTGGGCACGACAGGGCGTGCGATTGGGTAGGTGTCGGTGTGACGATTGAATTGCAGAAATTGTTCTAAGGTAAGTAAACTTGGGGTTTCCTCATAACTCGTGTGGGCAAGAGGCAACGGGGTAGCTGCAAGATTGTGACACGATACTTGGTATATTTGTGCAGGCCAAGGAAGTTGGTAGCACATGACTGTTGTAAACTTGTAATTGTAAGATATTGTACGGTATAGTCGTATATATATTTGGGCAGACTTTACAGGAGTTGCTCCTCCCAAGTATATGTGCATTATACTTGTAAGGTTTATGATTTTCATTGTATAATAATGATGATGAATTGTAATTGAAGTAAATGTTATTCCGCTGCATTGTTAACACTAGAAGAATTGGAAAATTGGATAAGTGTTGGAGTTAGGCGTAGTCCATACACTCTAGTATTGGTGAAAAAAAAAAAGTGTAGTGGTGCCACAACTGCTATACGTGGTTGAAAGAGTACCACAAGTATAGGGTCATGACATTGATGGTGTCAAAGATGTTGAATCTTCAATTAAGGGGGGAATGTACGAAGTAATTCTAAAATGTGAGATGGTTGGGACCAAGTTATGGTTAAGGAAGAATCTAACATGTTAATCAACCATGTGCATGAAATGATTTCTTAGAGAACTGGAGCAAGGGGAATGTACAAAGTAATTCTAGAATGTGAGGTGGTTGGGACCAAGTTATGGTTAAGGAAGAATCTAACATGTTAATCAACAATATGGGTGAAATGATTTCTTAAAGAATTAGAGCACTGGTAAGTACAACAGAGGTGAAAGTGATTTCTTTCCATATGGACATCAATGATTAGATTTTGTAGGTACAAAAGGAAAGAGCAAGCAAGCCAAAGGATGGAAAACTTAAAAATGAGAACATAGACTTAGATGAAGACGACAAATCAACAAGTAGAAGATTGGACATGAAGATAAACATTAAATGAGAGTATTGTAAATTCTTAGAGGTATTAATTAAGAAAGAGTGTCCCAATATTATAACTATTTCCACTAATGGATTTAAAAAGTTCTTGATCTAATTTTGTTATGGGCCTACTGTATTGGTAACCCAATGTATGTTGTAATAAAGCATATATAAAGAAGCCAGAACTATACCGCCCCTCAAAATCATATCATTTAAATAAGTAGAGAGTATATCTCTTTGGACCTAATCGATTAATTTTGGAGACCTAAACCATAATTTTGGGGACCTAAACCATTTTTACAGATTATATATATAAAAGAGACTTATTTCAATATAAAATTCTCATCAGTTAAGTTATTCATCTCTGTCCTGTCAGCGACATCAGGTTGTTTTTTATAATTCATGATTAGTAGCTGCTTCCTGTCTTCGAGGTTATGCTCCTGTTAACATTCTCGCTCCATTCTCTATGCTGATAAGGAGTTGGTCTGTTTTGGCTTCCTGCATTAGTGCCAGAGGCCTGGTGGGAAGGGATTGTAGAGATTCCTTAATAAATTCTGCTGATTGCCGGGGGATCGAGGGTGCAGGGCAAGTTCTGCTCTTCTCGGGTCAGTGAACGCTGAGTAACGACTCTAACACAAAGTCCCTAGATGTCTCCACGGGTCAGCTTTCCACGTCTAGATAACACTAATCTAACCGACCATTTGAGATTCTCAACTGTTGCATTTGCTGCTGTGAGAAAGACTGTTGGCTGAGCGCCTTGGTATCATACGCTGCGAATCTACAGAGGAAGATGATAATGGATTAATTGGCTTAGCTTTCTGTTATCATAAGTTGTAAATCTAAGCTCATTGGGGCGTAGACTAGACAGTGATAAGGTGCTGTAAATTTATGTCTACATGCGTAGAGCATAAAGTGAACAGGCAGTAACAGGGTGTTCTGTTTAGGTGTTAGGTGGTGAAAATGTCACTGATTAGAAATTCTGGTGGGTTAAAATCCAGCCATGTTCAGGGTTGGTGTGGCCCAGGCAGGGTGTGATCCTCTGGTGATTTCGATATGGGATCCTCTGGTGATTTCGATGTGGTGAAAAAGTCACCGTTCAAACTTGATGGGCAAAAATCCAGTCATGCTAAAGGCTGTTGTGACACAAACATAGTGTAATCCCCTCTCTCGTATAATTCGTACGATATTATCTAATTCCCAAAATCCTTGATAACCCGGCAGTGTCACAGTTGCCCTGACCACCAGCGATAACGGACCAGCCTTATCTAACAATGGTTTGCTTTACTGTTCATTACAATCTTTCCTATACCTTGGGGTGCTTACAGTTACACTAATGAAAGAGCAAAAACCACGAAAATAAGACAATGGTTTACTTTACCGTTCATTACAATCCCTCCTGTGTTTTGGGTTTTTGAACAAACTAAACCTCATAGATTAGTACACTGTAGAACACCCAATGCTAGCAAAGTAGACAACAATAGCAAAAGTTTGTAATCGTACCAACACATGTAACCCGGTAACATTTGTAAAAGAAGTGGCCATAGAAGCACTGGAAAGTGCAAGCTCTCCCAGATGCCCCACCATTATAACAGATATCATGCTCAAGCAATACTGAAGCAGATTCACTGCAATCATAGGTCCTGCTATCCAGCACAGCTTTTTGACTTCTTGCCATACAACCCTTGCAGTGACTTTCACATCATCAGAAGGCTCTACTTCATAAATACCAGACTTGTGTTCCTCCCCAGACGCGGAAAGCAACTGCGTTTCGATAAGCGGTTCCCTCAACGCATCTGTGTCATTGCCATGAACCTGAGTTAAACCAGGTTTCTCCATGCCACTTTCCATGAAATATGCTCTACCAACGTACGAATATGAACTTGAAATAATCCGAAACTGTTTCAGGTTCAAAATTTTATATTAGAGCCTGTGCACACAATAGAAATTGTTTCCTACTTATTTTATGACAATAGTTGTGGCCCTGATGATTAGCCCATGCTTAATGATACTCCTCTTGAATCATGAGGAAAATAAGTGGCAGAGCCATATAGATAAATAAACACAGGTGGAGACCAGTACTTATCAAAATAGCTTGTCTACGTACAAAAACACGTTTTCCAGAAAACACCGGCCTCAAATAATCCAGAGCCAAAAAGGGGACACAGTTTTGAAGAAATGTTCTCATTCTGAGGATGAATTTTACCAGTCTAGATTTATCTGCACAAAGAAAGGAAAGTGTAAGGGTAGACACTGTTGAAGAATATCTGAGGCTGAGTTTTACTAACGTAGATCCAATCTAGATCCATTTAACTTAAGATTTATCTACTGTGTAATGACAGAGTCTCATTTTAATAAGAATGACTACAGAATCACAGATTTATCTACACTGTTAGAATGACTTCAGATAATCTACAGTGTAAGGACAGATAGCTGGTAAGAATGATATCTTTATATACGACTGAACTTTACCAACTTAAATCTATCTAATTCTAAATTTGTGAAGTATAAAAAACAATTAAATCAATTAACTTAAATCCATATAACTCTGAATTTGTGAAATATAAAAAACAATTAAATATCATGTTATTTTTTTTTAAAATTATCTTTAATCATTTTATACTTAAATGTTTTCTATTAAAAAAATTTAGATTAAAAAATTCTTATTAACCTACAAATAAAAATAGAGCATCTAAATAGCTTAATCATGACTCTATAAATAATTATTTGCAAGCTAATTATTTGTATTTATTTACTATAAAAATATGTATTTCTTTACTAATTAACATAGAATATAAATATAAATAAAGCATTTAAATAGGTTAATGATGGACGGTATAAATAAATATTTGCAACTTAATATTTGTATTTATATATTATAAAAATGTGTGTTTTTTTACTTATTAACATAAAATAAAAATAAAAATAAAGCGATTGTAAGTAATTATTTATATATTTATAAAATGTATTTTTTTTTCCTTTCACATAAATAAAAATATTTTATATTTTAATTTCAAAAGAAATGTGTCTAACTTTATTTTGAACACAGAGGAAAATCACACATTGTCCTACATTGTCAAATATAGAATGTGCGCATAAAAAATTATTTTACTTTTTGTTAGATAGATACACACATTTAATTGACTTTATTTAAACTGGTATAGGTGAATTAAATAGTATATATTGCATTTGAATTGATCAATTTATGAAAGATACTATGATTTTGTAGTGGATGAGAAGATAACTCTCTAATCAAGTTATTAAGGAATCTCTCTGTCCTCATAATAGGAGAGTATAGGTGAGGAAATTATCTACAAAAGTATTATTAAGGAATCTCTCTGTCCTCATAATAGGAGAGTATAGGTGAGGAAATTATCTACAAAAGTATTATTAAGGAATCTCTCTGTCCTCATAATAGGAGAGTATAGGTGAGGAAATTATCTACAAAAGTATAATATTATAAATAGTATGAATCTATGAGGTGTAGACCAGTTCATTTGAGTAGGGTTTGGCTTCTATTCAGTTTTAAGTTCAAACTTCATGTGCAGAGATTAAAGATGAAATTATAAAAAGAGCTTCGGCGAAAATCACATGTAGAAAGACTTTTGTCGACGCGTTTCGAACCAACTAGTGTGGTTTATCGTTAGGACAAAGATCTTTCTACATGTTATTTTCGCCGAAGCTGTTCTTATAACTTTGATGGATCACTGAAGCCTCAATTCTACAAAGATGAAATTTTTGAAAGAATTAAATTTAATCAGAGAAAGAGTGTCCAAATATAACTAAACTTCACACAATCATGTGCAGAGATTAAAGATGGAACTTTTGGAAGAATTAAATTTAATCGGAAAGAGTGTCCAAATGAAAGTAAACTTCACACAATCGCACCAATAACATCTCATTGAAGGTAAATTATTATAATATATATACAAGAGCATTCAACACAGACATTATTACATTCAACACATACATCATTACATTCAACACATACATCATTCCATTGATTATTAGCCCAAAGATATTCTACGACATTAATGATGTGTGCAATTTTGTCACGCTGTTGTTTTGAATGGAATCCAAGTCACGCTGAAACCGAAATTTATGGTTTTATGTGAAGTAACAAAAGCCAAATTACGAAAAGTCTTAAATATGTAGACATATTTACAGGTCCCACTACCTTTAAGCAACACTAATTTAGATGTCAATGGTGGGTTTCGTCGTGATAATGATTTATTATTTCCAGCCACAAGTTCAACTCACCTCGCAACCCATGAGAAATATTTCGCAGCACTGTCAAAGATTTTGACACCACTGTGAGGCTCTTTCGTCTTTTGCGTTCCTTAAAACTTTTTGGAATTAATTTTGAATGTCCTTGCATGCATCCTTTGAATAAGACAATGGTGCACTCCTATTTTTTTGTAAGGACACAGAGGCCGTGCGAGATCTTTATCATTTTTAGTTTTTCATGTGATTGTGGCAAAATAAAAATATGTAATGATAGTGTCAGGGCCTCGCACCCATGTTCCAATCGGGTGCACGAGTGATCCAAGGGCAGAACCAATGTAGAGATTTGACGAGGGAAGTGGAGTGATACAACCCAACAAGTGGACCAGGTGACTCAATGGGTGTTGGAATTTAAGGTTCTCGGGGGAGGGTTGCTTTCTGAGTTGAGTAAACCAAGGGTTGTTGCATTATTGTAGCTAGGTATGGGTGTGATCTGAGTAGGTGAGGGTTGCTATATGTTGAGATTTTCTGTTTTAAATAAAATAAGCAAAAATCTCAGTATGTGACAGGAATTTGTTGCTAGATTAGCTCCAAGTTGTTGGGAGAGAGTTAATGCATCCTATATTTGATGTGAGAGGATTTATGAGGCAGTTAGATTCTCCTAGCTATAAAACAGGTATCCATACGGATTGTTTTTGGGTGAGAGAGTTTGTGAGGAACTTGATTAATTTTGTAATCTCTTGTTTGATAATAAAGAATTGTCGATGCCTATGTTTGGTGGACGTAGCCAGATTGGTTGGGTGAACCACGTTAATCTGCTGTGTCTTCTGTGCATGATTTAATAGCTGCGTATATTGTTTTATTTGCCTGCTGCACATATTTGCCTCCAACAAATGGTATCAGAGCTTGTTAGAGGCGTCGTGTGAGCTGCGTATATCCACATCAGCACTGTTCTACTACTGTATATCGTGGAGGTGGATCGCTACTGGTGGATCATGCGTATAATCCATCGATTGCTGTTATTGTTGAGCCTGCGTGGAGAATGCTGAGCCTGCGTGGAGAATGTTGTTATGGAGGTATACAACGTTCGCTCTAACATAAATACAAATATTTTCAGACACGGATTCAGGCGGATTGTTGGCCCGACGTAGAGATAGGTGACCTGTTCCATTCGGCCATTACAAGTATCAGTGACAAGTCCATGGGCACAGTTCTCCCATTGGTGAAATTCAAGATGGTTTTCTTGAAATTTTGACCACATTTACATCCAAAAACTGGCTCAAAATTCAGTGTGCTTCTCCACACACATGAAAGTGGATTTGAATGTGCTCAAATCGCCCACCCTTAGTGCAAATACATTGAGTTTGAATGCGATGATAGGTAAAAGCTTCTGATCTAACTGTTACTGCATGTGAAAGTTCACCATAGTTAACTCGCATCAGAATATGTTCACAACTTATTGTTATTGTAAAAAGGTTTCCATTATTTATCGAAAGGGATGTATTACTTTCGAGAGAAGATTGATATATGTCCATAACGAGGGACCCATACTACTTGATGTTGATGACTCAATTCCAATGCACTTATTGGGAGTTTGATACTCAGTTTGTTTTTTATACTGTAATTTTGCACAGCGAAAGTTTGTTTTTTAAAAGCAAAGGCAGTGTCAAATTAGGCATAGGCAGTTTTTTATACATTAATTGCTGGTATTTAAACGTTGGTTTTGGAGATTATTGTGGTTTTTTGGTTGATACAAAATGGCGAAAACTCAGAGTGCCCGGTTTGAAATTGAGAAGTTTAATGGAAAAAATAATTTCGAGATCTGGAAGGTGAAGATGCATGACCTGCTTGTCCAACAAGGCGTGGCAAAGGCGTTGATGGGTAAATCCAAACAACCTTACAACATCATAGATGATGAGTGGGACGAGATGAATGAAAGAGCAGTTAGTGCTATTCGACTGTGTCTGGCGGATGATGCCCTGTTTAATATCGGGTCGGAGACAACAGCTGCTGGTTTGTGGACGAAACTGGAGAAACTGTACATGACAAAATCCTTAACCAATAGGATTCTCCTGAAGCGACAATTGTACAGTTTGTGAATGAAGGAAGGTACATCAATTGTTGATCATTTGAATGCTTTTAATACTCTGTTGGTGCAATTACAAAGTATAGAAGTAAAAATTCAATTCAAGGATAAAGCTATTACTTTATTGTGCTCGTTGCCCGAGTCATGGGATCATTTTGTTACTTCTATAAGTCTTAGTTCATCAGAAACTATTGAGTTTGATGATGTAGTTGCATCTTTATTATTGGAAGAAACAAGGAGAAGGTCGCATTCTGAAACCTCTACATCAGAAGCTATGATGGTTAGGGGTCGTTCGAAAGAAAGACGCTCCAGGAGGCCGAGCGACTCACGCTCAAAGTTGAAAGGGAAGAAGAGTAAGCTAAAGTGTTGGTTTTGTGGCAAATCAGGGCATTTAAAGAAGGACTGCTGGAAGCGACAGCAGCAAACTTCTAAAGCAGATTCTTCGACAGAGAAGAAGGAGGCAAATACGACAGATACAGGTTCGACATCTGGTTTAGGTATGAGTGATGAAGTATTATCAGTTAATGTGTCAAATCATGGTCAACATTGGTTGTTAGATTCTGGTGCATCAAACCACATGTGTATCCATAAAGAATGGTTTAAGACATATAAAAATCAATTAATGATGGTGTTGTGTACATGGGTAATGATGTAACATGTAATATTGTTGGGATTGGGAGCATACAACTACAAATGTTTGATGGGACAACAAGAATATTAACTGATGTAAGGCATGTACCAGATTTAAGTAAAAACTTGATTTCATTAGGAGCACTTGATTCAAATGGGTATAAAACTGTAATTCAAGGTGGAGTAATGAAAATTTACAAAGGCATCTTACTAGTTATGAAAGCTAAGAAAGTAGGAAATCTATTTTAGTTAGATGGAGGTACAGGGTCAGATTTTGTGTCTACTATGTCTGAACATGACAATAACTCCATTCACTTATGGCATCAAAGATTGGGGCATATGAGTGAGAGAGGGTTGAAAATTCTGGCTGATCGCAAGTTACTTCCAAATCTAAAGTCAGGAAAGTTAGATTTTTGTAAGCATTGTCTGTTTGGTAAACAAAGTAAACAAAAGTTTAAAACAGGCAAACATACTAGTAAAGGCATACTTGATTATATCCATTTAGATGTTTGGGGACCAGCCCCTACAACTTCATATGGTGGTTCATCTTATTTTGTATCATTCATTGATGACTTTTCTAGGAAGGTTTGGGTCTACATGTTGAAAAGAAAGTCTGATGTTTTTTCAGTTTTCAAGCAGTTTAGAGCATTGGTAGAAAACAACACTGGTAGAACAATAAAGTGTTTAAGAACTGACAATGGTGGTGAATTTACTTCCAATGAGTTTGACAGCTATTGCAAGGATGCAGGGATTGAGAGGCATAAGACCACAGTTTATACTCCTCAGCAAAATGGAGTTGCTGAACGCATGAACAGAACTCTTCTCGAGAGGGCAAGGAGTATGCTGAGTAATGCCGGGTTGCAGAAGGAGTTGTGGACGGAAGCAGTGGAAACAACTTGTTATGTGATAAACAGATCTCCATCGACGGCAATAGACTGCAAGATTCCGCAAGAGGTATGGAAAGGACACCCTTGTGACTATTCTAAACTCAGAGTGTTTGGTTGTGATGCATATGCTCTAGTGCCTAAACATCAGCGAACTAAGTTAGATCCAAAGTCTAAAAGGTATATCTTTGTTGGGTATGGTGTTGGAACAAAGGGATATAGATTGTGGGATCCTACTACCCGCAAAATCATCATCAACAGAGATGTAAAGTTTAATGAATCTTCTCTTGTACAGTTAGATGTAGATAGTAGATTGAAACAGGATGATGTATCTGACTTTCAGCACATTCAGTTTGATAGCATTTCTAATGATAGTCATGATGACCATAGTTCAAATACTAGTCATGAACATGTTTCAGAATCAGAACATGAACAGGGTTCAGGTATAGATCATGAACAGGTCTTAGATACTGATCATCAAGAAGTTCCTACAGATGGTAGTCAGCCAATCGAGGAAGCACCAGAAACATCCTTAAGGAGGTCGGCAAGAATCAAACGACCACCGAGAAGGTATGATGATTATGTTACTTCAGTTGCATTTACTGCTAATGACGATGAACCTATGTGCTATCAGGAAGCAATAAAAGGTTCGAAAAGTGACAAGTGGAAAGCAGCTATGAAGGACGAAATGATGGCCTTAAGTAAGAATGGCACATGGGATCTGGTTGAGCTTCCGAAAGACAGGAAAACTGTGGGGTGTAAATAGGTTTTCAAGCTAAAACGAGGTGTGAATGATACGGAAGACAGGTACAAAGTGCGACTGGTTGCAAAAGGGTTTTCTCAGAAAGCCGGTATTGACTTTCATGAGATTTTTTCACCAGTGGTTAAAATTGTTTCAATTAGAACTGTGTTAGCATTAGTGGCTTTGCTTGATTTAGAATTGTAGCAATTAGATGTTAAGACTGCATTTCTACATGGAGAATTAGATGAGGAAATTTATATGGAACAACCGGAAGGGTTTGTTAAGCATCACAATGAGAAATTTATCTGCAGGCTCAAGAAGTCTTTATATGGCCTGAAGCAGTCGCCTCGGTAGTGGTATAAGAAGTTTGATTCTTTCATGTTGAGTCATAAATATGTTAGAAGTGAATATGATCATTGTGTTTATTTTAAACAATTGAAAAATGGCATATTCATTATCTTAGTATTGTGTATGTTGACGATATGCTTTTAGCAAGCAAAAGCATAGAAGAAATCAATAGGTTGAAGGCTCAGATGGCAAGGACATTTGATATGAAATATCTAGGAGCAGCAAGACAGATTTTGGGCATGGATATTTTCAGAGACAGGAGCAATGGTAAGCTATGGCTATCAAAACAAAAGTATATTGATAAAATACTTTTCAGATTTGGTATGAATAATGTGAAGCCTGTTTCAGTCCCTTTAGCTTCCCATTTTAAGCTTTCTTCGAGTTTATGTCCTAATACAGATGGAGAAAAGGATTATATGTCTCGAATTCCATATGCCAATGTAGTAGGATGTTTAATGTATGCGATGGTTTGTACTTGACCAGATATTTCACATACAGTTGGGGTTGTCAACAGGTACATGGAAAATCTGGGTAAAGAACACTGGTCAGCAATGAAATGGGTGCTTCGGTATTTGAGAGGCACAAGTAGTTATTGTATTTCTTACAATAAGAGTAGTGAATTTGTTTACAGATATGTTGATTCCAATTTTGCAGGTGATTTGGATCAGAGAAGGTCAACTTTAGGGTACGTCTTTACTCTTGCAGGTGGAGCTATCAGCTGGATGTCAAAGCTACAGAACATTGTTGCTTTATCCACTACTGAAGCAGAATACATTGCTGCTTCTCATGC